>APFE031049979.1:0-23605 GCA_000404065.3 Pinus taeda
ATATAAAGATAATAAAAATTAAATTAACTCGAAGAACCAGCAAGAGCTGGATCTACATTATGAATCAACTCCATTTTTGGATTTTGCATTGATTTGGATTTAAACAGGAACACAACAAATTACAGAGATAACCATAAACATAGAGATGTAGTGGAAATAATACTTCATTTCATTAATGTAAAATACTAAAATAAGCTTACAAACAGAAGTGGAAATAAACTAGCTAGGGCGACGGTAGCTTATCTTTGATAAGAGATGTGGTGGCTACATGCCTCTAAACTATGTTACAATGAGGCTAGAAGGCCTATTTATTGTTGAGAAATAATGCAAAATGCTAAACATCCAAAAACCTAACCCTAGAAGATGAAACGCCAAACTGTGGGCCTCGTTTTGGTAAATTGGTACATCAACTTCACGGGGTCTTAACTTTGGCATATGATCTCTGTTTGATATGCACAATATCTTGTTAGAAAGATCTATCTGAGAAATACAACTTTGGGATCCATTTTTTCCCCAAAGACGTTGTTTAGGGCCTCAAAACGGCTTCAGAAGTTCAGGACCTGAAAAACTGCTAAAAATAGTAAACTATGCTACAAATAAGGAAACTTAAAAGCTGAAAGAAACAATGGTGGGGGTCCAAGTGGACTTGATAGGTGGCCACCAATATCCACCTGGATCATTCCTCCCCCCTTACGAAGCAATGGTCCCCATTGCATTGAGTTCCTCCATGAGATGAGGAAACTTTTGCTGAACTTGGTCCTTGGTGAGCCACTTGCCCTGGTGAAGGAGTTGGCCTGCTTTGACAACTCGATACAGTTGGATATTCTACTGGTGAGTGTGCTTGACCTGTGTGTTCATGATTTGATTAGTTGCAGCTTGTTCCATGCAATCTGGATTTAACTTTGTGGGTGTGAGTTGTTCTGAAATGTCGGATGTGTCTAGTAATGGTGGAAAGATTGGCCGAAGGCGATCTTCATTGAACACTAGGTGCAGGCCAAGGAATGGGGAAATGCTGAGCTCAAATGCATTTTCTCCCATAGCCTTGGTAATGGTGTAAGGACCATATTAGAGTGGTCTGAGTTTTCGATAGGCTCTGGTAAGGCGTTCCTTTTACAAATGCAACCAGACTTTTTCGCCCACCTGAAACTTGTGTGACACCCAATGTTGATCATGTTGCTGCTTGTACTTGGAATTTGATTTCAAATGTCATGGACCAGCTGGCGATTATGTTGGATGTTCTCAATGAAGTCGTTTTCCTTATCCGTTTCGGACTGGACATGAGTCGATTCTACGTGAGTAGCTGCAAATGGCATGGCCACATCAATGGGACATAGTGGTTGGAATTCCAAGCCCACTTGAAAAGGGTTGTGGCCAGTCGAGTTGTGGAGAGCCCGGTTATAGCTATGCTAAACATAGGGGAGGCTCTCATCCCATGTGTGTGGATGGTTTTAGTTGTACATGCGTAGAATGTGTACGATCATCTGGTTGACAACCCCTGTCTGGCCATCAGTATGAGGATGGAAGGCTATGGAATTAGGGAGTTTGGTGCCCAGCATTGACAAGAGACTGGACCAAAATGTACTGAGGAACCTGTTGTCCCAATATGAGATGATAGACTGTGGGATCCCAAAGTGTACCCACACTCGTTCAAAAAAGAGTTTCGCAGTGGCTTTTGCTGTGATATTCTTCTTGTAGGCCGCCATAATGGCCATCTTTGAGAACCTATCGACGACCACAAAAACACAGTCATTTCCATGCTTAGTGGAAGGAATTCCTGACATGTAATCCATGGATATGGATTCCCAAGGTCAACTAGGGGTAGGCAGCGGGGTATAGAGGCCTTGCTTCTTGATGGTTGGTTTGGAAATGGTGCGGGCATTATTTGATGTACTTCTTGACATCCTGTCGAAGATTTGGCCAATAGAAATACTTTTGTAGTATTGCCACCATTTTTGTGACCCTGAAATGCTCAACAACCCGACTATAGTGTGCCTCCCAAATAATCTTGGCCCACTCGCTTGAAGGAACACAAAGGTGACCCAGGTGGCATAACAGGGCATCCTGGAGGTGAAAATCTGGAACATGTTCACCCTCCAAGAGTGTTTGGTATGTGTGGCTGAATTCTAGGTCGCTTTTGTAGAGAATTGGCCAATCAAAAGTCTCATGTCCAAAAGAGTTGAGCACGGTGGTTAACGCCATGATTGGTGGTCAACTGAGGAAATCTGCAACATTATTGGTGCTACCCTTCTTATACTTGATATTCAAATGGAGCTGTTGTAGGTATGTGGACCACTTCTGATGGTGATAATTCTGCAATATCCCTTGGGTCTATATGAACTGCAGGGGTCAGTGGTTTGTGTGGATGATTGTTTCCTTCCCCAAAATGTAATGCTTCCATTCTCGGCAGGCCTGCACAATGGAATACATATCTTTGTCATAAGTGGGATACTTCTGGATTTTTTCTAAAAGTGTCTCACTGTGATATGCCACTCCATGCTTGTGTTGAGTAAGGACTGCTTCAATAGCATAGTGAGAGCCATTTGTCTCGAACTTAAATGGTTGTTTCAAGTCTGGTAATGCGAGCATTGATGCTAAGCATAGGTGATATTTCAACTTTGTGAATGCCTTCTATTGAGATTCAGACCAAAAGATTTTTTCTTTCGCTCCTCCCTTGGTGACGTGACTCAAGGGCCAAGTGATATGAGAAAATCCCAACATGAACCTACGGTAGAAGTTGGCAAGACCTAGAAAGCTGCAGAGCTCTGTCAGAGTGGTTGGAGATGGCTAATCCCGAATGACTTGGATCTTGGCTGGATCCACATGCACCCCCTGTTCATCAATAATGTATCCCAGATACTAAACCTGGGTCATGCAAAAAGTGCATTTCTCCAAATTGGCACATAACTTATGTTGCTACAATGTTTGGAGAACCTGTTGGATGTGGTGGAGGTGCTCTTCCCAAATCTAGCTGAAGATCAGGATGTCATCTAAGTATACCACTACAAATGAGTTTGTGAATGGCCACAAGATGTCATCCGTTAGCCTCATGAAGGTTGCAGGAGCATTCGTCAATTCGAAAGGCATAACCAACCATTTGAAAAGGCCCTCCTTGGCTTTGAAGGCAGTCTTCCACACATCGGAGGGTTTGATTGGTACCTAGTGATATCTTGACTTCAAATCAATCTTGTTGAAATATTTTTCACCCTTCAATTGGTCTAGGAGGTCATCAATCCATGGGATTAGGTACCTATTACAGACAATGATCTTGTTTAGCACCCGATAGTCAATACAGAGTCTCCAAGTCCCATCCTTCTTCTATACAAACATAATCGAGCTCCCACAGGGTGATGAACTTGGACGGATGTGACCTTTCTGCAGTAGATCCTAAATCTGCCTCTTGATTTCATCATTCTCCAGAATAGAGTGCCGATAGATTGGTCTATTGGGAAGCGTCACACCTGGGGTTAGATCGATGGAGTGCTTGACCTAACAGTGTAGAGGAACCCCTGTGGGGGAGGTGAAGATGTCCTCGTACTCCTCCACAACCTTTTCCATCTATAGTTGTCGTGCGGAGGGGCCCTATTTGGAGGTCATGGCCACCATCTTCTTCCTTCCTTTAGGGTGTATCATCAGGAAAACAAATTTCCTGGTTTTGAAAATAAGCTTACTGCATTGTTTTGCAGTAACCAAAGAGATGGCGGTAGGCGGTGCTACCTCTGGTATCCTATACAACTTCTTTCCCAAAGTAACAATAATAGCACGAGGCCTTGATTCATACACAACATGTCGCTTCCACAAGTATGGTTGTCCTAATAATACATCACAAACTTCAAGGGTAGTAATGTCACACAATACCTCATCTGTGAAGGGCTTGATGTTGTATGGAAGGCAACACTACTAGTTCACGTGAATATCATGTCCCTTGTGAAGCCACCCGATGGTGTATGGTTGTGGATGTGCTGTGGTCGGTAAGCCCAACTACTTCATGACCTCTGCAGAAATGAGGTTCTTTTGGCTCCTGTTGTCAACAATGAACTGTAGCGGGGAGCCCTTTACCCACATATAGGAGTGGAAGAGATGCTCCTCTTCCTCTGGATCTTTAGGTTCCTCCTTCTGGATCTTCGTGGTGGTAACGGTGGCGTTGGGCTCCGCATTGATAATCTGCTTCCCTTTTTCATTCTCCTTGTTGGGTTCTGACTCAGAGTCAGAACATGCATTTGATTCTGAAACCTTTAGCTCGGCCACTAGTGACTACTTGGCCTGACACTCACTTGTGTTGTGAGTGGAGCTCTTATGGAACTCACACCACTTTCTAGTGTCCTCTTTTGGCTTCACGACACTGTTCTTTCCTTGCAGCTTTGGTGGGATGTCTTTCCCTTGCTTCAGATTTGTAGATCCAAAGTCTCGCTTCTTTTGTTTAAACTTTTTCTCAACCTTGACAACATATCAGTATGTCGTGCCGAGTGAGGAGATGTTCAAGAATTCTATTTCTTCCTGGATGTATTTGTGCAGGAAGCCACGATATTTGAGTATAAAATGATGCTTTGAATCCTAGATACCCAACTTTGTGCAAAGGGTACGGAAAATATTGGTAAACTCCAGCACGTCTTGGTCCCTTCCCTACTGTAGCGTGGTCCACTTTATGTATTGATCCTCATAGCTTCTGATAGGGTAGTACTACTCTTAATGGCACCCCAAAATGAATTCCAAGTGGGTGCAACTGAAAATAGTGAGCTTGTACTTTCATCCTTCTGCTCGCAGTAGGTTTCCCACCAATCCTTGACATGGGGGACTACTTTGAGAAGTGCAAAAATAATCTTTTCCCGATTGGAAAAATCATGAATAGAAAAATAACCCTCTAGCAGATTTAACCATTTATCGATGGCATCAACATCTATCTTACCCTCGAATATGGGGATTTCAAAATTAACTTGTACCTTAAACGGTGTGGCATTTCCAGAGTAGCTTTTGGAAGCCGATGCGTCGTCCTTGGGTAGTTGTTGAAGGATTTGGGCAAATTTGTCCAACATTGCATTCCTTTGTCACTTGAGGGCTTCTTCGAGCAAGATTTTGATAGGATCTCTTGCCCCCTCATATTTATTTTTATCCACCATGGGAGGTCGTTGGTATTTGCGAGGCTGGTCTTGCAAAGGTGTGACCAGTTTAAGCCCTGACTCCTTATATCCCGACCTCATTGGGGACATGCAAAGAAAAATAGAGGAAAAGCAGACCGCTCTGATACCACTGATTTAGATTTAAAAAGGAATGCAACAAATTATGGAGATAACCATAAACACAAAGATGCAGTGGAAATAATACTTCATTTCATTAATGTAAAACACTGAAATAAGCTTACAAATAGAAATGGAAATAAACCAGCTAGGGCAATGGTAGCTTATCTCTGAGAAGAGATGTGGTGGCTACATGCCTCTGAACTGTATTACAATGAGGCTTGAAGGCCTATTTATTGTTGAGAAACAATGGAAAACCCTAAAGATCCAAAAACCTAACCCTATAAGTTGAAACACCAAACGGTGGGCCCCATTTGGGTAAATTGATATATCAACTTCCCGGGGTCGTAACTTTGGCATACGATCTCCGTTTGACATACACTATATCTCGTTAGAAAGATCTATCTGATAACTACAAATTTGGGAAGATAAATATCGGTCAATGGACCTATCTCTCTCCCATTTTTCCCAAAAAACATTGTTTAGGCCTCAAAACAGCTTCGGAAGTTCAGGACCCGAAAAACGGCTAAAAATAGTAAAATGTGCTACAATTAAGGAAAATAAAAAGCTGAAAGAAACAATGGTGGGGGTCCAAGTGGACTTGGTGGGTGGTCACCAATATCCACCTGGATCATGCATCACATCTTGCAAGAATTCTTGTCTCGAAAGTCGGTGGTGGTAGACTTTTAGTCTATGGCCATTTACCACAAATACGGTTTGATCATCATCAATGGTCTTGATCTTGACTAAGACATTGTCAAAAACTTCCTCTACTTCATAGTGTCCCATCCATATAGTTGAAAACTTCCCTTTCAAGTGTTTAAAATTTCTATCATACAATAGTGCCCAGTCTCCTGGTTGGAAGAATTTCTTCTTGATATACTTATCATGCCACCATGCTCTTTTATCATATACCAACAAACTAGTTCTTTTGAGGGTATCTTTTCTAATTTCATAAATTTCATTCAACTGAAGTACCCTCTATTTCTGAGCTTCATCTAAATCCATTTGAAGTTGAGCAATGGTTTAAAATGCCTTCCCTTGAAATTCGATGGGGAGCAACACCTACTTCCCATATACCAAATCATAGGGAGTATATCTTGTCACATTTCACCATGTTATTCGGTAAGCCCATAGTGCTTCTGGAAACTTATTGGCCTAGTCTCCATGGTGCAGCTAAATTGTTTTGGTCATAATGGACTCCAAGAATTTATTAGTAGATTGTACCTATCCATTTTATTGGGGGTGGTATGGAGTAGACTTCCTGTGCATAATTTGGTATTGTTCAGTAGTAGCCTTTATCAGTTTGGAAGTAAATTAAGTCCTCTAATCAGTGAAAATTTCTCTAGGTACCCCAAACTGAGTAAATATATCTTCAAAAAGGAAATCTACAACAAAATTATCAGTGGCAGAATATAAATCCTTAGCTTCTGCCCACTCTGTCACATAATCAATAAGACTAATATACACCTCTTCTTTCTGGACATAGGAGAAATAGGTCCTAAAAAATATAATGCTCGATTTTCAAAGGGTTGTATTGATAATTGATTTTTTAGAGGTATCTCATCACTTGGAACAATCCTTCCCATCCTTTGACAAGCATCAAAACTAGAGACAAACTTGTTAGCATCCTTGAAAAGAGTGGGCCAATAATAACCCACATGTAGCACCTTGTAGGTTGTTATTTTATTTGCAAAATTCCCACCACAGGGTTGATTGTGGAAAGCCCTTAAGGCATCATACATTTCATGTTCATGTACACACCTCCTCATAATACGATTGTTGGCATTATGATGCATGTGTTGTACTTGATGGAAAACCACTTGTAGCAGAACAAGTATATGGTAACTAGATGAATCTACAGGACATATTAGAGGTGACAAAATGATGGAACAAAATAATGGTCAAAGATTTGATACAAGGAGATTGTTAGTGTGTGTTGTTATTTTGGACTAATTGATAAAGGTATAAACATGATTTGATAGAATGCATGGCAGTTGTGTTTACAGATGTGACAAACTGTAGGGAAGTTCAAAGGAATCAGTTCAAAATTAATATACAATGGAAAATCACATTATAACAGGTCTATTCAGAGGTAATAGAGTATTGGTACAGAAGAACAAGATGATGGAACAAAGTACTACAGATTAGAATCAATCAATTGAGGAAAAATAATATTTTCAGGTATGTTAAGTTGTATACGTGGGTTCACTGTACAAAAAGAGCATATACAAGTGGGTTCACTGTACCAACGGAGCATATACATAGGAACACACTTTCACAAGAAGAAGAGTGCGCATGGGATGGAAAATTAAGGTAAATTAAAGTTAAATAATACCAAGGGTCAATACCATGGTATTAGCCCACAATATTGAGTGGATTAACGGATATTTGATCCCATCCAAGAATACCACAGGTTCAAAGTGTTGTTTTGGTCTGAGGTATTGATAAAGGGTAAAACTATATAAGGAGGAAAAGATCAAAGGGCTAAGTGCACAAATAATGAATATCTTATGAAGTGTTAGATCAAAAGAAAATATGCATGTTATGTGTTTCTGATGCTTTGCTTGATTTGGACTAAGTATGCACGTGAGTGTTTCATGATGGATGAGATCTAATGATGGATCAAGAGCAAAAGACCTAAAATGACTTATCATTATGTGATGTGATAATGGATAGGCTAGATCTGAGTGCTAACAAATGTTTTTTCCTTTAAATGCTATGGTATGGATATATCTGAAGTTTGGAATAACTGTGAAGTTATAAGTTTTTATTTGCAGATATATACGCTGGTTCTCCTTGGTGAAGGCGCCTATACCTGCTGGTTCGACACTTCCAAGTAGTGTATGCATAAGAAAAGCTTGTTGTTCAGGGATGACTGATCTATCTGATCAATGCTATTGTTTTACTGTTTTTTTCAATGATGCCTTCATTAGATCTAAAAGTAAAATTGATTGTATAAGGAGATTGAGTCTGGTTAATTGATTGATTAAGTAAGAAGGGTGATCCTTGTTGATCTCTATTTAGAACTCCGTAATATGATAGTAGATCTTCATTATGTCATCGGTTGGTATATTTTTGATTCAAAAGTTTTCATGATTCAGTATCTTTAGATTTATACATAGGTTGGGTTAAAGGAAGTAGCGTATACATGCAGGGCTTCATTGAAGTAGCATATGCATTTTGACATATGATTTTTGAGGTTGCAATTGGTTCTTGTTGTTGGTGTAGTTTTCTGGGTTTAGATCCATGCACTGGTTACAATGATCTATCTATTCCAATAGACTAGTTGAATTTTGATGAAGTGTCGGTTGATTGAGTTTTCAGTGATTGATTGATTCAGTTGTGGTTGATTCAGAAATTGATGATTGGGTTTCAGTTATACCAGAGATTGATGATTTGATCTCAGTTATATCAGAGATTTATGATTAGGTTTCAATGATTAGTTGATGCAGATGAATTTGTTGGATGTATTGCAGTGGTGATTGACTTTTAGCTTCAATGTTACTGAAGGGTCCAGTGTGAAAATTTGATGAAACTTGGCCTTCATATTGTAGTGTTGTGTACCAGGAGTATCCAGTCTAAAAATTTATGAAACGTGGTCCCTAGAGGATATTGAGGGTTGGAGCCTTAGTGAGGAAGTCAAAGCTTCCTACTAGTAGTGGCTAGTGATTTGATCAGGGGGTTGGATCTCCCTTCCAATAGCAGATGGAGAACGAGTGAAGGTTGTAGGCTTTTGTAGGCTGGCGCCTACATATTGTGAAACATATCAACCAGTACAAGAGCTAGGGGTTGTAGCTCCCTTCCGTAGAAGCTGGAGAACGAGAGAAGGTTGTAGCCTTCTGCAGGTGGGTGCCTGCGTACTGGTATGAGTCTACATGAATACAATATTGTAAACAACTTATTCTTTATATTAAATGGAAGACAGAGACAACAACAATAGGTGGTTTTTCTCCTGCATTGGGTTTCCACCTTAAATCTTGGTGTTCATGTGTGTTTCTTATGTGTGATGGTTTACTCTATTATTACTGCACATGGTTAAGGTTTAATGTTTAATAAAGTACTGATGCACTAATTAAAGATAAACATATGATGAATTAACTAAATCATAAGTTTACTGGATATATGTTGGTTTCTTTTGCGTGCACACACGAGTTTCGTTCATTGAAGTAGCGAATATAAATCTCATTATGAAATGGAAAAAGTTATTTATTTGCAAATACTAATTCACCCCCCGCTCTCAGTATTATTCCCAACAATTGGTATTAGAGCAGGTCCTTTGGAAGAAGCTTGATCGATTGAAGGAGATCCGTCGAGACAATGGGAAAGAAGCAAAAGAATAAAGCACCTCAGAAGAAGAAGACATCTAAGAAGAATAGTGACAATAGGAGAGACAATTGGATATTAGGTGAAAGTAAGTATTCAGATTCAGAATCACTTCAGATTGAAGATGACCAAGAAAATGAATTATTAGGTACAAATTTTTGGTATTCTGGTGATACATTTCTCTGTTCATGCAATGTTGAAGATATTGAAAGTGATATTGAAGCAACTAAATTTTCTCTTATGGGTGAAAGCGAAAGAAATATAGAGGCAGAAGTTAAAATAGTCACAAATAAAATTAGATATCAACAAGATCTATTTGAAAAAAGGGATTGTATCTTCAAAGAAGAAGTTACCAGATTAAAAGCTCAGTTGGAGGAAGGAAACAAAGTAAGGAAGCAGTACAAGGAAAAGGAATATCAATGCCAAAGGTTGTAGGATGAAGTGACATCATTGAAAAATGAAGTGAATGAAAAGGATACAACAACTAAGGAACTTATGGAAAGAACCAATTACTGTGAAGGTCTTGAAGTTGTGGTTGTCTCTCTAAAAGAAGATCTTAAAAATTCAAATAAGTAGAATGAAGAACTATTTCAATAATTTTGAAGAACAAGAAAATGAAGTTCTCGAATTAAGGCAACAAGTGGAAGAAGGAAGAAAAGTTGAAGAAATCATGAAGAAGTAGTATCATGAAAATGAAGAGCAATATTAGGTTGAGGTAAATATCCTAAAAGGTAAATTAGAAGAAAAACATAAAATTTTACAATTTCAAGATAGTACTAAGATTTTGGATGATATTCTTAGTGTTGAAAATAATACTAAGAGGGGGGGGGGTGAATCGGTATTATCTAGTCCTTTTACCAAATCTTCCTTATTTGTACTTTGAATTATTTTTCCATATCAGTACCATAAAATAATGAGAATGAACAAGAAAAATAGAGAGTCACATCAAAGAACACCAGATATAAGGTGTGTTAGCATTTGACATTTCACCTCAGGCTGAGAAAGGCAAATCTCAAAGCTACATCAAACCATTCAGCCTCGTAGCTAGCCCTACGGGGCAGGAGAAGGCCCTCTCCGGTCTCTCTTGGAAAATTTTCAATTAGGGAGATGACCAACAAAGTAACACTGATATTAGGCTAGTAAACTGATAAAAGAATTTGATTTTGGGGTTTTTGGGTTTTTGGTGGCAAGTTGAGGAGAGGGCAAATTTGGCTGCGGGGATGGGACACAGTTTCTGCAGGGAAGTCTTTGGGGCGAGGTAGGAGGCCGTGCTGATGTCTTTGACTGAAGTGAATGGTCAGGAATGAAAGAGAGAAGGCTAAAGAGAGCAAACAATGAATTTGAATTCTCTTTAAACAGTGGAAAACATCAAAATTAAACAAACTTAAAAGCAGAGCATGACAAGCATGAATTCTTACTTTATCACTTCATTTGGTTAATATGCAGAAGTATAGAAGGAAAATGAAACACATAACAAAGCTTACAATGACTGAAGAAACACACCATCAACACATGAGTCCACAAGAATCCCAAAGATGACTGCAAAACCCTGGTCTTCCTTGCCAAAAATTGCAGAGATACAAGAGATAATACAATGAGCCACTGCTCTCTCAAGAGTCCAACCTTCCAACCCCTGAAAATGATTGAGAAAATACATAATATAGGCAAGCCAACCTCTTCCCTTGCCTCTAGGGGTCGAGCTCACTATCCTAGGAGCATTTTGAACAACTTCTAAACTAAGCACTACAAAATAGGCAGTCAAAACAACTTGCCTCTATAAACTTGGAAATCAGTTCATACATTCAATTTTTACCCTTTACATGAGAAATTTCTTCTAGAAGAGTTAAACAAAAGTATCCAAAAAGTGTCACAATTGCATCCATTAAGATCATCATTAACCTCAGAAAGTCAAAAAAGGTCAAAACTGGAATTTATGGGCTAAACTAGTCAAATCTGGCAACATTTCCTCAACGGGTCGCACCCCTTTTCTCAACGGGTCGCGCACTTTGGAGCTATGTTTGGAGGCCTTCCTAATATCAGAATTGGGTGCAGGATAGCTCGTTGGAAAGGTCTGCGAATCTACTTTCCAACCCAACCGGAATTTTTGAATTTGGAGGTCATTGGCCCAGTCAAAACTCAATTCTCCCAAGACTGCTTCTACAACTCAGAAAAGGGGCAGAAAGTCAAAATTTTCATGTATTTTGACCTTTTGGAGGCCCAGAACTCCATAAAAACTCAAATCCATCCATAGGCATATGTAACTTTACATGAAAAATCCAAAAATGCTGAGTTTTTGCAAAACAGAGCTACGATGACAAAGGGTCTCACTGGGGGTGAGACCCGTTGAGAAGCCAAAACCTGTAAATTTCCAAAAAATTCCAAAATTACCCAAAATTCTCAAAAAATTTTGAGATTTGTGTTGTAGCTAGGCTATTCAGTGCCACACTCAGTCAGAGAGGATTTGGCCAAAATTTGGAGTGGATCGGGCCTTTTTCTTCGTTTTTGTGTTTTGGCCAACCTCCTTGGATCTGGCGATTGTAATTTTGACATTTCTCTAAAACCATGACACCTGTGCAAAAAGTGAAGGAGGTTTTTCTTCTTTGGCATGTTATGGACAAAAACCTCTCTCAATTTCCCAAAATTCATCTTTTTCTCTAGAACATTATTTGAGTGCGACTTGTCCCGATGTGTGAAACAAGGAATTTTGTCGAAATGGAGTGAAATGAAGGGGATAGGGGGCTTCTAAATTCTTGGGGAAATTTTTGGGAGTGGGGAGGGATGTTGGGGAGCAGGGAAAAGTGGAATCTCAGAGATTGAGTGAGGGGAAAGGGTCCAAAAGGGAAAAAAATAGGACCAACCTAGAAAATTGCCAGGTTGTAGCTAGAAACTAGGGTTTGTGGAAAAATGAGGAATTTGGCGGATCTAAGGGATGGGAAGTGTTTGATATGGTACTTTAAGGATAGGGGAAGGTGTATGAACATCTGGATACAATTTTTGCTGATGATTTGACCGTCCAAGAGAAATTGGCTTCAAAACCCTAGGAGAAGGAAATGAACCTTCTAGGCACAACTGAAGCATGAACAAGATGTTAAATGACTCATTAGACACTGACATGATAATGAAAACCCTATGAATGATGATAGACTCAGCTGAATAGTGACATAGACCTCCATTTGGACAACTTTAGAAGGAGTGAAAGCAAACCCTAGACATAATGCCTAGTGACCAAATTTTGCTTGAAAACTCTTTGAAATGACAAAATTTGACCTTGACACTTCAAAATAACTTTGTAAGAGCATATTTGATCACTGGAGGAAGGCTGTAAAGACTGACACTAACAGATGGGAAGAGCGAGAAATTAAACAATGAACAGATAAAATATGAACATAATTGAAAAGGAGATATAGCTCACAGGTGTGGCCTGCCTCTGGAGACTACACTCACAAAACAGAGAGATCACTCTCGTACACTCTATTATCATCAATGAAAAATTATATCATTTAAGTACAACTTTAAAAATCAGGGAGTTGCAACCAAACTCCTAAATTTTAGGAACAAATCCTAAACTAAGGAGATACGTTACAACTATGTAACCATTTCTCCATTACTACAAAATAATATTTAATTATTTTCAACTCCCCCCTTAATGGAGAAAGGGTTCTTTTGGACTCCTAACATCCCTCTAAACAATTCAAACTTTACTCATGCAAGAGGCTTTGTAAAAATATCAGCCACATTGTCACAAGTTTTACAATATTCAACAATAATTTCCTTTGATTGTACTTTCTCTCTGATAAAATGGAGCTGAGTGTCTATATGTTTGGTGTTTTTATGGAACACTGGATTGTGTGCCAATTTAATGGTACTCTGGTTGTCGCTTTTGATGGAAGTGGAATTCTTTTGTTCTTTTCCTGCATCATTGAGAAGTCTTCTCAACCAGATCGCTTCACACAATGCTTGATACTCAGCTTCACACGATGATAAAGCTACAGTACTCTGCTTCTTACTACTCCATGCTATGACCTTGGGTCCTATGTTGAATGCGTAACCTGTGATGAACTTTCGATCATCCAACTTACCTGCCCAGTCTGAGTCTGAAAAACCTGCTAGAGTAATAGCAGATGCATCAGTGTATAAAATACCATAATTAACAGTGCCACAAAGATACTTCAACACGCTCTTTGCTGCTATCCAGTGACTTTCAAGCGGTTTTGACATAAATTGGCTCAACACACTAACAGAGTATGCTAAGTCAGGTATGGTTGTGGTAAGATATATCAAGCTGCCAACCAGATGTCTGTACATTGTAGCATCAACCTCTTTAGTGCCATCGTCACTGCTTAACTTCAGATTCTGCTGTGAAGGTGTTGATGCTGATCTACATTGATCCATACCAAACTTTTCCAACAGATTTTTAGCATACTTCCCTTGGGTAAGAAAAGTTTGCCCAGTATCTCTACATACTTCTAATCGCAGACAGTAATGAAGACTTTCGAGATCTTTCATCTCAAAAACTTGTGCCATAAGCCTTTTGATTCCTCTGATTAAATCATCTGCATCTCCTGTTATAATCATGTCATCTACATACAGAGAAATCAGAATAATCTGCCCCTGATTATTGTACTTGGTATACAAATTTGGGTCATTTGAACTTCTATGAAAGCCATGCTCTAAAAAGAAAGAATCAACCTTTTCGTACCAAGACTTGGGTGCTTGCTTTAAACCATATAAAGCCTTTTTCAATCTGCAAACAAGATGTTCCTGCCCCTGTTTTACAAATCCTTCTCGCTGTACTAAGTTAATTTCTTCTTTTAAATCACCATTTAAAAATGCAGATTTAACATCAAGCTGGTGTAATTCCCAATTACATTTAGTAGCTAAAGCAATTAACTTTGCTACAGGTGCAAAAGTATCATCAAAATCTATACCTTCCCGCTGTGAATATCCTTTTGCAACTAACCTAGCTTTTAATTTCTCTATACTTCCGTCTGCATTCATTTTTGGTTTAAACAACCATTTACATCCTATGGGTGTTTTATTCTTAGGCAACTCAACTAAATCGCAAGTATCATTTCTAAGAATTGATTCCATTTCTTCATTCATTGCAGCCCTCCACTCAAATTGACTAGCTTCTTTGTAATTAGTGGGCTCTACAATGTTCAAAATATTTGACATCAAAGCATAGTCTGTCTCTCAATTTCAATGGCTTTTGAGTCTTCCTACCTGATCTCCTTTGTAGGGGACTTACTTCAAGTTTGTTTTCTTCAGCTATAACTGGGCTTGTATTATCACCTTCTTCCTGTTTTTTTTTTCTCTTCTTTCTGCTCCTGCTCTCTTTCATCCTCGCTGCTTTCATCCAGCAACAATGGAATGTGCCAATCATCACCAATGTCATCTTTCCTTTCCTGTACTTGTTTATGAAACACTACATCCCTGCTTGTAAATGTCTTACGAGACTTAGGATTGAATAATTTATATGCTTTAAATTTTGTGCCATAACCAACAAAGATGCATCTAACTGCTTTAGGGTCTAATTTCTTCCTATTAGCTTTGGGATATGGGCAAATGCTTTTGACCCAAATACTCTTAGATGGTTTACTGCTAGTTTGAATCCATATAGAGCTTCAAAAGGGGTTTTGAAGCCAAGATACCTGGTAGGACTTCTATTCTTCAAATATACAACAGTGTTAATAGCCTCTGCCTAAAAACTATTAGACAGACACTTACCTTGTAACATGCTCCTTGCGCACTCCACCAAGGTTCTATTTTTGTGCTTTGCAACTCCATTCTGCTGTGGTGTGTGTGGCACTGTATACTGTTGAATAATCCAGTGAGATTTACATAATTTCATGAATTTCCCTAGCTTGTATTTTCCCCCTTGGTCAGATCGAAGAATTTTTATACTCTTACCAAACTGTTTCTCCACCAAGGTTTTAAATTCTATAAAGCACTGGAAAGTCTGACTTTTCTTACTCAAAAAATAAACCCATGAATATCTATTGCAATCATCAGTAAATAACAGAAAATAATATGCTCCTCCTAGCGACCTTGTCTGCATAGGTCCGCAAACATCAGTGTGCACTAGTTCTAAAACATCTGTTTCCTTCCTCCTATCATGCACAGGAAACTGTTCTCTATGCATTTTATCTAAGGCACAACCATCACAATTTAACTGAGTATTACGAAAGATAGGGAGCCCCTCAACCATACCTTTATTCTGTAATAACATGAGGTCCTGTAAATTCAAGTGACCGAACCTATGATGCCAGAGTTGTTCGGCTGTCGATCCTCCTGCAACCATGGCTCGCTTTGGTATACTCTTTGCATCCAGTCTGTATAGGATTCCAACTCGCATGCCTATTGCAACTATTTCATTCCTGCAATCCTTTATCACATAATGAGTCTTGAAGAACTCGACTTGCATATCTTGATCAGTGGTCATGGATACAGATATTAAATTCTTCTTAATTCCAGGTACATATAAAACATTTCTAAGATGACTAATTTTTCCATTTGTTAACTTGACTGGAATTTCCCCATAACTTTAATCTCGTATCCACTATCATCTCCTAAATAATTTTTTGATCCATTTGTACTTTCTTCAAGACTATCAAAAAATTCCTTTTTACCTGTCATGTGTGAGGATGCTCCGGAATCGACATACCAAATATCGTCCTCATTAGATGCTGAAAGGGCACAGTCGACTGTGAACAATCAGAATTCATGACTGAAGTCTTCTTCTTCTTCAACAAAGTATCCTCTGTGCTTTGCACTTCCCTACTTCCTCTTATCATCAGCTTGCTTCTTATAACATTCATTTTGTATATGACCCTTCTTTTCACAATAATAACATTTCTTTACAGAATGATTTGCAAGCATACCTTTATGAAAATTCTTCTGTGATGTTCCTCCTTTCTGCTGTGATCACTGCTATGGTTGCTTTCCTCTGAAAGGTCGTCGTTTCGCCATCAGCGCAAGATCATCACTCTGGGGGTTCAGGTTTTGTCGGCGCTCCTCCTCTTGCAGCAAGATCCCTGTCAGATCTTCAAATGTGGGCGCTTTCTCCCTTGCCGCCAATCCAGTGACGAACATCTGAAATTCATCACGCATCCCACTCAATGTGATTGAGACAAGATCAGAGTCAGACACCGCCTCTCCAATGTTCGCCAATCCGTCTTTCACATTTTTAATCCGCGCAACAAATGCAATAGCAGTCTCCCTTTCGTCCATCCTCATTGAAAATAGTTTGCTTTTAAGCGCCATAATTCGACTTGTGTTCAGGGTTTGATACAGATTCTTGATGGTCGTCCAGATCTCTGAGGACGTTTTACATTCTATGATGTGCGGGATAACACTGTCCTTCATGGACATCTTCAACAACACTTTCGCCTCCTTCTCTCGTTTATCCCATTGTTGCTCTTGTGTCCCTGCATTCGGCTTCAACTCATCACCTGTAACTATGGACCAAGCATTCGCACCCTCAAGCAAGGTCTCGATCTTAAACTTCCAATTCATGAAGTTAGATCCATCAAGTTTACCAGACTCGTGAAGGTAAGATTCCATCGTATTACTCATTCTGATCAGAGAAATGAATCTACCCAACAGTAAAAAAAAACGATACCTGTCAAATCGATCTGGCACTTCTCTGCCACCGATCTATAGTATCTGGCAATCCCGCTCCAATGAGCAAATTCGGCGTTTTCAATACAGCCGACAAATCGATCTGATCTGCCTCTCCCAGATAGATCTGCAACTTCGCTGATCTGCACCCCTCGCAAATCGCCAAACGAAGATGAGGCTTCCCGCAGATCTCCTTGAAGGTGGATTGGCGCTCTCCCGGACACAAAATCTGCGCTAAGAAAAAATCCGTGCAAGGCAAATTTACTGGTGCGATTTTTCCCTTAAAATCCGCGCCAATGCGGTATTCTGGCGTGCTGACGCACTTAATTAAGAAACAGTGGCGCCAATCTAGAATTCTGGCGCGCTTATTAGCCAGAAACCCGCGCCAACCCCCTTTTACTCAGGAAAAAAAACTTCAGAGTCTGAGCCAGGTGTTCTGTAGTCCACCTGCTCAATTGAGCACAGAGCTCTTGTGTACAGGCGGCCACAAAGGCACTTCAAGCCACACAGGCAATTCTACTACACAGGCAAGCTAGCTAACTACAAAAGCACTTCAGCCACAAAGGTGATAAAAGATCAGGGTCACCCATTCTGAGCTCTGATACCAAGATAAAATATGAACAGAATTGAAAAGAAGGAGATGTAGCTCACAGGTGTGGCCTGAACCTGGAGACTACACTCACAAAACAGAGAGATCACTCTCTTACACTCTATTATCATCAATGAAAAATTACATCATTTAAGTACAACTTTAGAAATCGGGAAGTTGCAACCAAACTTTTAAATTCTAGGAACAAATCCTAAACTAAGGAGATACGTTACAACTATGTAACCATTTATCCATTAATACAAAATAATATTTAATTATTTTCAACTTGAACAAGTTTTGGTAGGAGCACAAATCAACAAATTTCCAAATCAACATAAAAGTGCTAGATTGACAGTGGTGAAAGAGCATCTTCATCAAACCTGAGAAAATGACTTAATGAAAAAAAAAAGAGAAAATGAGATTTATGAACAGTTGGCTGAGCCAAATAAGAGGTTAATCAATTAAAGGTATGGAATAAAGATTAAATAAAGGTATGGGATATGTAATATTATAAAAAGGAGAAATATGATTGTGAAAAGAAGGAAAGTGATTGGTTTACCAATGAATGAAAAATAATAATACGATCGTTAAGCTCTATAATGAGGAAAATTGACAATTGAGTTGAAAATTTCAAAAATGAAAACTCGATGAAAAACAAGCTGATATGGTAATGTTTTAAAGATTGTTAAGCTATATAACGATTAAATAATTGACATTTCAAGTTGAACATGTCTGGAAAAGAAACTTGTTGCAAAAATGAGCAAATATGGTAACTTTTTTGGTGTAAGTTTGGGAAATGAAATGATTTGGTCATTTTAAGCTATATAATGATGAAATAATTGACATTTCAATTTGAACATTTCTGGAAAAGAAACTTGTTGCAAAAATGAGCAAATACGGTAACTTTTTGGTGTAAGTTTGGGAAATTAAATGATTTGGTCATGAAAAATATGAGGAATTGAAAGGTTGTCTTTATTGTGGCATAGGAGATATTGTTGGGACTTGTGATACTGAGATTTATGATTTTAATATGAATTGAAAGGTTGTCTTTATCGTGGCATAGGATATATGGTTGGGACTTGTGATGCTTAGATTTATGATTCTGATAGTAAATGAGGTGAGGTCAGGATGTTTGATACATAAACAATAGCGAAAAATGACATGTTTAGTGGACTTATCATTGTAAGAAATATTCTCTAAAATAATCAGCCTAACAATATCAAATTGTTGCATTATATGGGCTTTTGGCTTCCATGGACAAAGATTTTGGAAGAATGAACCTGAGAGAACTACTTATTGATGTTGAAATAAGCTCAATGTATATGGTTCTTTATTACAACATAGATAAATAGTCTGAAGGAAATTGTGATTAAGGTGAAAGTTCCATATTATTTGAACAGTAAGTGTTGATATTGACAATAAGTGTTGATATTGAACAAAACAACCCTGATGTTGAACAATGCAATATTACATTGAACGTAAGCAATTTTGCTGCTAAATAAAGAAGTCACAACTAAACTTAAGTTGTAGAAGGAGCATTTTTGATAAAGATATGGGATGTGTTAGTACGTGATAACATGTAATGTGATTTTTGTAGGAGGATTCGATATGATTCACATAGATGTTGAATTTACATTTCACGTATTGCCATTGTGGTGAGCATAATTACCCATATGAAGATGTAAAATGACATAGCACGCGGTTATTACCATGTTGAGAAGATCATATTATTTGAATTATTTGTGTGTTTTAGTATGTTGATAATCTAACCAAATGAATCCCTATAGATCTAAAAACCCATAGACTTGCCAACAGTAATCTAAATGTCAATATTGTTCAAGAATATATTGGAAACTGAAAAATGGGAAGACTTTTGGATCAAGGGGGCACTTTTGAAAAAGTATCAATTACAATTTTCAAATATTGTAGTACGCTGACAACTTTTTTTAATTGTTTTTTAAATAATTAATAACATTTGAGAAAAAAATATATCTAATATTTCAGTTTGAATATATTGTATGTGCATAAATGCACTTAAAAATGTTTTTTCGGAGCATCAATAACTCAACAAAACTAAATAGATTATGTCCTATTCATTGTGATTATGCAATGATCCAAATGAAAGAAAGCCATAGTAGGCTTTACATGCAAAACACGAAAAGTCTCATGTCCATAGTGAGATCAGATTTTCCTTTGCCAATTTTCAAATATGCTCGCGTTTAGTGGGAGAGAATAATCATAAATGGATCTATAAATTGTTGGAAGTTGGTTGCCCAACTCCTCTTTTTCTGACCTGAAACAACCTGGATGAAGAGAGGGAATTTTTTAAGAAAGTACAATAGTTCCATTATTCAATTCTCTTTATACATGATTGAAAGAATTTATGGATTTTATTGCTAGAAGTTGTTGCCTACCTCCTAACCTGAAACAAATTGGATGAAGAGAGATATTTTGGATAGTATATTAGTTCCATCATTCAATTTCTCTCTCTCATTGAAATGTTGTTAAAATTGGCAACTAGGGCCAAACTCCATGTGGGTCATCTTATTAATGGAAGCTGATATTTTTCTTGGATCCCTCTCATTGAGAGGTGTAGGATTCCGATAAGTATTCATCAAGTCATTTCAACACACTTGGGATTTATTCTCTCTACTTGTCTTTGGGTTTTAGTAAGAGGAGAGATCCTAAGGGATAATGCTGGCCTAATCCAGAGGGCAGAAGCCAGAATTGTCGGAACAACCAGGAAAGCTGACGTAGAGCGTAGAAGCTGGAACTGCCAGGAATTGCCGGGAACTGTCGGAACTGCTAGGAACAACTGGAATTGTCGAGGACTATCAGAACTCTCGGGAAAGCTGATGTAGAGGGCAGAGGCCAAAACTGCCGGGAACAAACGGAATTGCCGGGAACTGTCGGAACTGCCGGGAAAGTTGACGCAGAGGGCAAAAGTTGGAACTGCTGAGAAAGCTGACACAGAGGGCAGAAGTCGGAACTGCCGGAACAACCGGGAAAGCTGACGCAGAGGGTAGAAGCCGGAATAGCTAGGAAAGCTGACGCAGAGGGCAGAAGCCGGAATTGCCGGGAACAGTCGGAACTATCGGGAACAACTGGAGCATCTGTCTTCGAAGGAGAGTAGCATGCAAGAGACAACTAACTAACATTGGGACAATTGTATGGTACTTAGCAACAAGTACACCAAGCATGCAATGTTACAGCTAGCATGCAAGGGACAACTAGCATGCAACAACAAGCATGCTAAGGACAACAAGCAAGGGACAACAAGCAAGCAAGGTGCAACCTACACATAGGTCAATATGGAAACATGGTGCAACAATGGCACATAATGCAGTACAGTGCTGGGTACAATCATGATTAATGAAGCGTGATGAGATGCAACATAGTGATGATGGGTGCAACATGGTGCAACGCGGTGACGTGCAACATGATGACGAAATGAAGCACAATGATAGGCGAAGGAGTCACCTTGGAGAATCAGTTGAAGTCACATGTTTTCAACTGATCTCACGTATCATCTTCTTAGAGATGATCTATGCTCTTATATAGATAAGTCAAAGTGTTGACTTCTGTTGTAAACGTACTATCTCTCTCTCTCTCTCTGCTGAACTATTGAAGAACAAATAAGAAGAATTGATAAAGGGTTTCCCCACATTGGGGTTTGTCCCTGGCTAGTGCCACATCTTGTTTCCTCTTGTCTTGGCTTGTCTTTTGCGATTTATGTTTATGTTCTATCTGTAGTTTACTTTAATGCTGATGTGATTGCTAATCTAGAAAAGATATTGAGCTAATTGTGAAAATTGAAATAAATTGCTCTAAGCATAGAACATACCTAAAATTAACATGGTATCAGAGCTAAAGTGAAGGCAATGCCCAACCATGAGTGAAAGAGCAATCACCGAAGACAATTACGAAAGGAAAAAGGATCAATGGATTCCTCATCCCTCTTCAAATTCACCAAGGGTGAAGTTGAAGCAGAGAATATTATCCGAATGGCGCAACAAAAGTTTCTGATGGCCTACCTAAAGATCACTTCAATGGGAAGTCCAGATCTAAGGGTGGAAGGAAAGGCAGATGCCTTGGTTGTAATAAGTTCGACCATTATGCGAAGGAGTGTCTGAGGTAGGGACACATCACTTGATGATGATAACAATCATTCCAAGGACATCTTGAATGATTAGAGGAATGATAGGTAATGCAGGTCATCAAGGAAATGACCGACTCTTCAGAGAAAGCAAGGAACCCTAGGTATGAAGAATCAAATGTTGTTTTTGATAAAATAAAAAAGCGTTATCTTGTATTGGCCCTCTCCTTCAGATTCTTTGGGAATCTGGCTTATTGATCGTAGTGCTTCAAGGCACCTCATCGGATAGAAGGGTGCTCTCTCGAATTTGGTAGAGACAGAAACAACCGTGGGATTATACTTGGAGTCGATGCCACCTATCCTGGAAAGGGTGTAGGGAATGTTACCCCTCAATTGAATGAGGGTAACTCTATTCATTTACAAGAATCTGTTTTATGTACCTAATCGCAAGAAGAACCTGGTGTACATCTCGGAAATGGAAGTCAAAGGTTTCAGGGTGGAATTCATCGATGGAAAGGTATGTGTTAAAAGATAGAATTTTCAAAGATGATTTTTCTCATGGGTTCAGGGTTGGCAATTTGTATCAAGTTGCACAATGGTCCATTGGGGATCATGTCAATTGACATATCACATCTATAACACCGGAGGTCTACCTATGGGGCCCTACCCGATGTGAGTCAGATGGTGATAGGGATGCTTGGATTCAAGAAGAGCATGAAGGTACATGTCTGAGATGTACCAAAGGAAAATATTATAAGGGGACCATTCCCCTCATGCAGCAGGTCCATAGTTTTGGAACAACTCGAGGAGTTTGAAATTCATGATCGGGAATCTCATGTATACAGGGGGAAGCAAGCCCTCTATGGCTTGAAGCAAAACACCTCGAGCGAAGTATGAGAGGATTGATAGTTATTTGATGAAGCTGAGATTCACTAGGAGTGAAACCGATCCAAACCATTACCCGAAGGTTGTGGATGATAGAACTCTCATACCGACACCTTATGAGGACGCCCTATTTCTGATAGGTGCAGACCCTCTCATTTGTAGAAGTAAGAGGGAGTTGGATTCCGGATGTGGAATGATAAACTGCAAGCCTGTGACTACCTCGAGGATCTTAACTTTCAAAAGTTATATGGTAGTGATGTCGGAATAGATTTGGGAAATGCCTATAAGTTTCATAAACTCATTCGTGTTGATGTTCACTAGGAGTGAAACCGATCCAAACCATTACTCGAAGGTTGTGGATGATAGAACTCTCATACCGACACCTTATGAGGATGACCTATTTCTGACAGGTGCAGACCCTCTCATTCGTAGAAGTAAAAGGGAGTTGGATTTCGGATGTGGAATGATAAACTGCAAGCTTGTGACTACTTCAAGGATCTTAACTTTCAAAAGTTTTATGGTAGTGATTGTTATGAAACCAGCTCAAGAAAAGATAGAAAAGATAGATCAACGCCTTATAATTCAACCTCTTTGAGGGGGCAACCTCCTTTATATTACATAAATGAACAATTCTTGGATGAATCAAATGAAAAGACCTCCTCTCTATATATAGGAGTCTAAGGGGTCATAACATAATCAGAGCCTACATAACAATAATAATGTAAGGGCACAATAATAACAATAGTGGGCTTCTATGGGCCACAATAGTAACAATATGGGCACTACATGGGTACATCAATATAATAAGGGGGTTGTACTAATAACAATAAGGGGTTACACTATAGTATAGGGGCCTAA
>APFE031049979.1:24281-42672 GCA_000404065.3 Pinus taeda
CTCATCTTGCTTTTTCTTGATTTTAGGAGCTCGATCTTGAAATGACTGTAACTTTGTACTTTCAGATCTTTAAGTTCTGAAACTATGACCCGTGGTAGTCCTCGGTGTCCTCTTTCCAATGCCACTAGTCTTACCCTAATTGGATTCTCCAATGAAGAGTTATGCCAAATCTCCCACAATGACCTGATTATAGACTAATTTAGTAGAGCGAACTTGTACGATGTGCCACGTGTCCCTGTTTTGACCTTTGGCTCTAAAAAATATATACAAGAAACTAAAGTCCGTTCGCTTTCTGTACCTTCTTACGAAATTTCAATCTGATGCTCAGAGAGAGTTATGACGATTTTCCCCAGGTCACCTGTTTTGAATGTAATTCAAGATTTTGCAAAAGGGCCAACTTCCTCAGATCATATCTCCGAAAATATAGTGCAAAACGATCTGAAATTCAGACTCGAGTTGCAGCGCGATGTCTTCTCAAATGGGTTTTTTTTCGACTTCTGAAACATCACAGAAAAAAAGTTATAGTGAAAATTCCACGATGACCTATTTGGAGCAGCGAAACCCTAGAATCCCAAGCTCTGATACCAAATGTTATGAAACCAGCTCAAGAAAAGATAGAAAAGATAGATCAATCCCTATAAGTAAGCCTCTCAGAGGGGGAAACCTCCTATTACAAAATAAATGCAATTCTTGGATAATTCAAATGAAAAGACCTCCTCTCTCATATAGAGAGTCTAAGGGACCATACATAATCAAACCTCATAACAATAATATGCAAGGGCACAATAATATAATAGTGGGCTCTATGGGGCACAATAGTAATAATATGGGCACTACATGGGTACATCAATATAATAAGTGGGTTGTACTAATAACAATAAGGGGTTACTCTAGTAGTATAGGGGCCTAACAGTGATGTCGGACCAGATTTGGGAAATGCCTCTGAGTTTCATAAACTCATTCATGTTGATGCTCTTGGTGAACTTCCGTCCGGACATATGTTTTGCAGTTAGCATGGTGAGCTCATATTTGGTTGAGCCTCATTGTATTGGTGCCAAGAATCTTCTGAGATATCTTCGGGGAACAATCTCTCATGGACTGAGATACATTGCCGGAAATATGAAACTGCATGATTATTCGAATGCTGACTGGGCAGGTAGTGTGGAGGATCACTAGAGCACTTCTCAATGCTGGTTCTCTTTAGATTTTGCTTCGATATCATGGATGAGCAGGAAGCAGAAGTCGGTTGCTATAAGCACCGTCGAGACCGAATACATCGCTATGAGTATGATCTCGTGTGACGCTGCATTGTTGCAAAAGCTCTTAAGTGCACTGTTTGTACACATGATGAATACCACTGTGATTCTCTGTGACAACCAGAGGGGGGGATTTGATTATTGAGGAATCCCGTATTTGATGATTTCTCCAACAGATAGACATCAGATACTGCCTTATCTGGGATATGGTAAGTCGATGAGCGAGGAGGCTCCATCACATTGAGACTAATGTACAGGTCGCAGAAATTTTGTCAAAGCCCTGGGGAAAGGTCAAATCTATGACTTTATCGAATGACTTGGAATCATTGAGAGACCTTCTTATAAGGGTCCTGCATGTTTCATGCATTGAGCTCTGGGAGCTCTGGGGGGCTTGGGGTATTTACTGGAGAAACATACGACCACAGGGTGACTCACCCTTCCTTGGTGGCGCGCTATGTACAGGATGATAGGTTCAACCTTCCCCTGTGATACCCCGTGGTGACTGTGGAACAAGATGGTTAGTTCTCCTGTGGTCTTGGATGATTAGTTCTCCCGCTGAAACTGTGAAACATGATGATTAGTTTTCCCGTGGGCCGGGATGATTAGTTCTCCAGTGGCAACTGTGAAACATGATGATTAGTTCTCCTGTGGGTCAGGATGATTATTTCTCCTGTGGAAACTGTGGGGTAGGATGATTCGTTCTCATGTGGATAGGATGATTAGTTTTCCTGTCGAGGCATCCTACCCATACAGTCTGGGACTCATGGGAAGTACCTCTCATCTGATCAATGAGCAGGGAAATGGGGCTAGGGACCATAGTAGTACTATCGATGGACGCATCGATGTATCTACCGTAATCCCTATGCTAGGATGACCTCCATTGATCTGGGATTAGTATGAATGGTTTGAGACACTCTCTTGTGATGTTGATCTGGGATCAATAAAACTGACTTCGGGCCAGTAAGAGTGATGTGACACTCTCTTCAGATGAAATTTACTTCGGGTCAGTAGAGAATGGTATGAGACATTCTTGATCAGTTCTTCTTCTTCATGGTTCAACAGAGCATAGCAAAGCACAGCTCAACAGAGCAGAGCAGAGCTCAGCAGAGCAGAGCAATGCAGGGCACTGATGGCAAAGATAGTACAGTCAGACATATGGATCAGTGGATGGAATTGTCCCTACTTGAGAGGGAGTGTTAAAATTGGCAACTAGGGCCAAACTCCATGTGGGTCATCTTATTAATGGAAGCTGATATTTTTCTTGGATCCTTCTCATCGAGAGGTGTAGGATTGATCTAAAGATCGTCCGATTTCGATAAGTATTCATGGAGATATGAATTTATTTGTGTTATGGGACAATTTGTCAAGGTCGACTAGCAACCAAATAAACCCCACTTGTGCTCAAAATTTTAATATAAATAGAGGTGGCCTTCAAGTCATTTCAACACACTTGGGATCTCTTCCTCTCTACTTGTCTTTGGGTTTTAGTAGGAGGACAGATCCTAAGGGATAATGCTGCCCTAATCCAGAGGGCAAAAGCCGAAACTGCCGGAACAGCTGGGAAAGCTGACGTAGAGGGTAGAAGCCGGAATTGTCGGGAATTGCCGCGAAAGCTGACACAGAGGGCAGAAGCCGAAACTGCTGGGAACAACTGGAATTGTCCGGAATTGTCGGAACTGTCGGGAACACTGACGCAGAGGGCAAAAGCCGGAACTGTCGGGAAAGTTGACACAGAGGGCAGAAGTTGGAACTACCAGAATAGCTGGGAAAGCTGACGCAGAGGGCAGAAATCGGAACAAACAGAACTGTCGGAACAATCGGGAAAGCTGACGCAGAGGGTAGAAGCCGGAACTGTCGGGAGTTGCTAGAACAACTGGGAAAGCTGTCGCAGAGGGAAAAAGTCGGAACTCTTGGGAACTGTCGGGAACAATCGAACTACCGGAACTGCTGGAACAGCCAGAGCATCTGTCTCTGAAGGAGAGAAGCATGCAAGGGACAACTAACAAAGATTGTGACAATTGTATGGTACTTAGTAGCAAATACACCAAACATGCAATGTTACAATTAGCATGCAAGGGAGAACTAGCATGCAATATCAAGCATGCTAAGGACAACAAGCATGCTAGGGACAACAAGCAAGCAAGGTGTAACCTACACATAGGTCAGTATGGCAACATGGTGCAACAATGACACATAATGTAGTACAATGATGGGTACAATCATGATTAATGAAGTGTGATGAGATGCAACATAGTGATGATGGGTGTAGCATGGTGCAGTGAGGTGATGTGCAACATGATGACGAAATGCAACACAACGATAGGTGAAGGAGTCACCTTGGAGAATTAGTTGAAGCCGCATGTATTCAACTAATCTGATGTATCATCTTCTTAGAGATGATCTATGCTCTTATCTAGATAAGTCAAAGTGTTGACTTCTGTTGTAAACGTACTATCTCTCTCTCTCTCTCTCTCTCTCTGCTGAACTATTGAAGAACATATAAGAAGAATTGATCAAGGGTTTCCCCACATTGGGGTTTGTCCTTGGCTAGTGCCACATCTTGTGTTCTCTTGTCTTGGCTTGTCTTCTGCAATTTATGTTTATGTTCTATCTGCAATTTACTTTCAATGCTGACGTGATTGCTAATATGGAAAAGCTATTGAGCTAACTGTGAAAATTGAAATAAATTGCTTTAAGCATAGAACATACCTAAAATTAACAAATGTGGATTTATAGAGAATAAGTAACTTTGATTCGAAAGATCGATTCTCTCTCTCACCATAATGAGAATATTAGGAGAATTGATATTGAAATATGTAACTAGGTTTTGTCTGCATAATGTCATATGTAATCATGATTTTATGTATTGAATGAAAAGAGAAATAAATTTATTATTTATATTCTTGAGGCATGGGTTTCATGCTCAAGGGAAATTTATTTTTAGGTCAAGCACCCATTGAGTACTTATAGTTTTTTCATAAAGTCAATTGAGTCATTGTTACATATTGAAGGCCCATTTGGGCATGTTACATATTGTAAATAAAAAATTATAGTCAAAATAGAGTCAAAAGACCCTCCAAGACCTTGTCATGGTGTAAAGATCAAGTCGGTCTACATGAAGGGACAAATAAGCCTCAAGATAGTAATTCGTACCCCTCACATGCCTATAAATAAGAAGGAATTCGACCTCATTTGGAAACTCACTCAAGATATTTTGTTCTTCTCAAGATAGAAGTTGGAAAAGGACGAAGAAGAAGAAGAAGATCAAGATCGAAGTTTTGTGCCTCTCTCTCTCTCTCTCTTTCTCTCTTGTTAGAGTTTCTACAATTTTTGGGCTAGACGAAATTCAAAAGTTGCATCGAAGCTACAAGGTCGAAGTTTTCTTTAGATCGAAGCTGTGAAGCTGCATTAAGGTCGAAGTTGCTGATGCTGCTAGGTCGAAGCTACATAAATTGTTACTGGGGTCGAAGTTGCTAGTGAAGTTGCTGGAAGGTCAAATTTTGTTGCTATAAGTTGTGTAAGGAAAGCTCATCAAGAAGGAAGGATGACTTGGTCTTGGAAGGTCTTGGTCAAGGGTCACAGGTCTTGGAATTTGTCAATTGAATTTCTATAAGAAGAGAAGGATTCTGGTGGGTTTTCCTCTCAGTTGGAGAGGTTTTGGCCCTGGTTGATCACCTATATCTTGTCTCCTATTGTCTCATTGTTCTTTATGAATTGGTAGCTGTTTGATGATAGAGAACAATAATAATAATAAATGAAAGAAGAAGTTAATAAAGTAAAGTAAAAATACATCACAAGCAGTTATCAAAGTAAAAGAAATCACCTACACTTGTTTCCCCCTAGATTTCTCAGCAGTCAATAACTTTGATTCAAAAGATTGGTCACCATTATTACACTAGATACAACTATTTCATAAATGCCACATATGGGCTAGTTACAACATGTCTCGGAAGACTTGAACCCACATAGTTGGGGAAACAAATTGTTCACCAAACCAGAACTAGGATCCTTTGATAGTTCCATCATTCAATTTTACATACATGATTGAAAGGATTTTTTGAGAAATTCATTCATTTATTTTTTTGTAATAAGAGAGAGAGTCATATTCTACATATCAATTTCCCTTTTCCAATCTATGACAATTGTGGAATCACCGATTATTTGAATTTTTACCACACTCACTTTTTCCCAATTGTTTGTTTCTATGCTTGGAGTTGTTCTAAAACAAAGTTTATGATCCAACTTTAGAAATAAAATTCCCACACCTCACTTAACCCTAGAATTCCTTGGCATGCTCCATCAAAATATTTCCATGCTACGATTTATGAATGCATGTACTTCTAACCACATTTTGAGACATTATCTTTCTTAGCTTCTAGACCCCCTTGTATCAATATTTAATTGGATATATAACTTGGATGGAAACATTTTCTTTGAAAAATGATCTCTTTTCTTTCTTTCTATGGTGCCAAAAATAATGCAAAGTAAGGCATTGAGTTCCTTTACAACTTATCCTTGAACCAAAGGTTGAAGCAAACCTAAAAAATGCTTCTTTGCCACTTTCATTTTCCACTTTCCATATTCAAAGCTTCCTCCCATACTGTTGCTGTGAAAGGTCATTCTATTAGTAAGTATGAAATAGATTCATCATTGTTTTAGAGAGAATACATCTTCCTAGCCCCTGCCTTGTTTTCTTTTTCTAATTATCCCTAGTTAGTATTTTATTTGCAAACAAAAATAATTTTGTTATAGTGGAGCTTGTATTTTTTAGATAGATTTCCACTGTCATTTCTCCCTTCTTCCTCATTAAGAAACATTACTTTGAACCATAACTAGCAAATGTGCGTCTTAAATATATTGTTTTCTTTGACCATACTATCTCATCATCCTTCCCTAATCCTTATTGCACTTTGTTTGATCCCTTGCACATATTGAGTCCAAATATCTGCTTTGCCCCCTTGAAGTCCCAACCTATTTGCTCCTACATGTCCTTGATTCCAAATATATGCTATTTGGACTGCATCTGCTAAATAGCAAATTCCCTACATATTTAGGGTGTTTATCCATGTCTTTGGTAATATAATGTTTCCAACACCACCTGTCCCAAGATCCCCTCCTATTCTTACTGTAGTCCCACTTAGCACTCTCCAACCTAACCAATTCCCCACTAATGTTAGTTTTCTTCCTTCAGAAAGCCACATATAACAATAATTTGTCACTTTGTTTTCTAGTCTTTCACAAAGCCATTTCCTATCCTTAAACCTATACTCATTCCACTCAAGCATGAACAACAAATACTTTACTCCATTATCAAAAGAGGATACCTTAAAAGAAATGATTTGAAGTATCATTATTTATGGCTTTGCACCTAAACTATTGAAATAAATATTTGATTTATTGGAATTAACTTCCATCCTTGTTTCTTTGTAGTGTAATTCTAGAATCTCCTTGTAATCGTTACTTCATTCAAAATTCCTAGCATAAAAAGGACGAAATAATAAATAAATAATAGATGAGATAGAAATAAAAGTTTGCTTACTTTTCTCTTTTTATAACACCTCTTTTACTCTCTTTAACTACCTTGATTAAGCGTTCAATGATCAACATCAAGATATAGCATGACATAGGGCATCTTTGTTGCAACCCTTTTTAGGGGACAAGAATTTGGAGGCCAACCCATTATAAGAATAGAAAAAAAAACTTAAGACATACATCTTGTTATCCAATTTGTTTGATTATTCATTGCAGTATGAATTAACATTAACCTTAAATACAACTTACTTACCTTATCATAAGCTTTAGATAGGTCTAATTTGAGAGCCATAATTAATATTTTATTTCTTTTGTGGAATGCAACCCTCCCTATGGCACCATGGATCTCCCTATTTTGTAAGAATTAAAGTTACTCACGAGAGGTTTGGAAATACTTTCTTTGACCAAGAAACTATTATCTTAGCAATTATTTTGTAAATTGCATTGCATAAAGATGTTGACCTATAATCTCATACTCTACTAGATTGTTCCGTGTAGGGATGAGTGCTATGAAGGTCAAGTTGATGGGCCCTAGAAATTTGCTTGATAGTCTATTCCTCCACCACCCTTAATATATATTTTTCTTAGAGGGTTCATCGTATATGTTATGAAACTGTGCTACCCACATCTTTGCAAACACTTGAAATATTATTACTTTTGTTTCATCTTACTTTCTCATCTCCCAAATCATATTGATGTTTTTTTATGTGCTTTACATAGTCTTGTAAGAACTTATGTTCTCGTTCCCTTTTTCTCATAAAATTACCCTATTATTCATTCTCCATTTTGTTTCCTCCTACTCCAAAAACCCACTATTTTTTCCTCCAAAGTATTTAGAAATTTATTTTGTCTTAAAAACATTCCTTCTACATTATGATTAAATATATTTACAATTCAAGTCTCAAAATCCTTAACAACTTTTTGTGCATTTTAACAATAAGTCTATCCCTTTCTCATATAACCTCAATTCTTCTAGGATTTATGCAAATCGGAAGATGGTTGATAGATTATACCTTTTCGATCTCTAAATAACCAAGTTTCTAAATTTTTCATTTTCCATAATTTTGGATTGAATTTAAAAGGTATCAAAGATTTAATCTCATCCTTTTATATTTGTAGAAGAACTGAGAGATGATTTTAAGAGCCATCTTCCCCCACCCAAGATTTTATTTTATTTGATTGATTGCTCATCCTCTTTGCCACCAATTTTCTATTAGATATGTTTGAAACCCCTTCATCTTACAACCTAAAAATTATTCATATTGTCACCAATTTTATTGACGTCACAACTCATTACTTTCCATCTATAGATAAAGTATACTAAAAATGGATTTGATCTTGCATTAGTGTCCCAAAATTTTACCTCTTATAGTGGCGAGGTTGAAATTCCCACCTATAATTACCTCTTCTTTGAGTACACCCCAAGAAAATAATTTTTCTCCAAAAAGATTTTCTATCTTCATATAACCCATACAAATTGATAGTGAAAAAGGACTTCCCTAATTCCATCAACCAACTCCATTAAAAAATATACAATAAGAACATGAGTGTTAATGAGGTTAAGGGATTTTTTTTTACATAGTTAATAATTGCTTGGATTTCCCCTTTGAATTTAAGGTAAAAAGCTCCAATCTTTTAAGAAACATGAAAAATTTCCTTCTGCTTTCTCCCCTTCACATGGAATCAAAATTCTCTGTGGTGTAAATTAACAATTATTCTCTTAAGGTCTGTTTTTTTTTGTGAGAATACCCTACCTCCCTTGTATTTAAAGGCATGATAATCGTGGAATATGAGGAATATATATGTTTCGTGTGAGAGTCTCTCAAACAACAAGGCTTGAATCCATTACAAGGGTATACTCATTATGAGCTCACCATGTCACATGTGGGAATTGAACCCAAGTGGTAAGGATATCAACATTTCTCCCAACCCTCTGAGCCACATCCAACTAACATCGTGGATTAACCTTTATTGTTGCTTTATTGAGGCATGCCTTTCTCTAAGGTCCTCCTTAATGTTATTTTGTTTCCCTTATTTTGTATGTTAATGGCATATACGATATCTTACCCATTTCACAAGGATGATCAAGGTATAAATTTGATAATCCTATACCTCTGCCATCCACCAACAATTTCCCTTCCCTATCTCTCAAGTTATATCTATATATTTTTCTGCGTTTCCTTCTTTAGCACATATGTACGTAGGCTTGGATGAATGATTGTCTAGGGCTCTAGCCCCCATATACCTAATATTTATTTCTCCTTTTACGAATTTACAGGGTAAGTTCCTCAGACAAAACACCAAAGGACACCGCTCACAAACAGATCACAGATCAATACACCAGTATTCTTGACATGGTTAAAACCCTCAAAGAGGGAAACAGTCCATGGCCTGAGCCAACGCGGCCACTTCAAGCAATTTATTAATAAAAGAATGAAAATTTACATAATCTTCTCTCATGAATGGTTACCCTACAAATGACCCTCCATGCTCTTTAAATAGAGATCATGGACCAATCGTGTGTTAAGCCATAGATCATGTGTCGGTAATACTGAGGAGAGAATGAACTGTTGGATCACTACAGATCGTGTGCGTCAGATTGTAAGTTACAAAATTACATAGTAAAGAAACACACTTTACCTAACTCTACACTAGACCAAGTTATACTTAACTATTTCCTATGTGTCGAAATATCCTAACACTCCTAGGGAGGGAATCCCTTTATCTTGGAGTGGGCCATCCTCTATTAAGTGGGAAGGACTATCTATAGTGGGGATTATTAATAAAAATCCATTTTTTTCTATTCTCAACACTAGAGCTACGAAACTCAAAAGGATCCTCATCCATAAAATCATTTCATTTTTTATAATTTTTAAAGAAGAATGGACATGGATTAAAAATTGTTTTCATAATTTTAGATTGTGTTATCATCTATTTGTCAACTTCTTGTGGTCTGCATCCTAATTTTGAATAACTTTGCCATCCATTTCATTTTGAAAGATAATTATCATGTCTAAAAATTCTACATCCATACTTATCTCTTTTTAATTATTTTCTACCCCTTTACCTTGGTAAATAAAGTCTTCAAAGCTAGAACCTCGATTGTCACAATCTAAAGGCATATATCGATCCATTATGATTGAATGAAAACTAGTGTTTTCAAAGTTTTTTGTATGTTTTCTAGGTCTACCCCATCTTCCACCCCATAGAGAATGAACTACATCTTTCTTGAGGAATTTCCTTCCCCATTGCCTTATGTTCAACATGTTTCTTCTTTTGACATTCCCATCTAGATCCAAGATACATATAATCTTTCATCACATGCGTTTGCGTAATACATATCACACAATGAAAATGAATATTACAATAACCTAGGGCTCAACTATATTTCTAATTTTCCATCTCAATTTTAAAATCCTTTGAGATCCCTTCTCATATATCTATCTCCAAGATTTTTACAATTTCCCTAGTATTTTTGAACAAATAATTCTTTACTAAATTAATGAATACTCCAAGAAAATTTCCAATTGCCTCTAGGACAATTCTATTCCAAAGTTCTAGAGGTGAAATTGATATTTTTACGCACATTATCAATCATTTTACATGTAAAATTCTACATTCAATTCCATTTTATCAAGCTGTTGAGATAGTGCAATTTCCCATATAATTAAATGTGTTTAAACAAATTGATTCCCTTTACACCACTTGAAGTAAACACTAGACTACTCCATGCCTGATTTTCTATCCTCCTTCAATCTCCCATTTCTCAAGGGCCATTGAAATCACTGCTAGAGCTAATGCAAAGCTTCTCTCATACTCTAGGACATTTGGTTGACTTAAGTTTGAAACAACATCTTTCCTCAACCACTCTACTAGAAAATACCCAACCAATAGTTTATAATGGAGATGAGAGTTCAGAAGGGACACCCTTGTTAGAAATGTAATATAGAGATTAGGACTTGTGGAATGAAAATAATATTAGACTTCCCTCTTCTTTTCTTGCTTCAAGACTAGGCCTACTGTAAAAACCCTAGTTTCATGCTAATTGAATAGTAACTCATCATTCACTAGAAGATGGATTTCAACAGTTTTTCCTCCTATCCCTCCGAGTAAATCTACATTGTCCTTCTCTTCCATTATGCCCCATGATGACATCATGTATTACGAATACAATTTCAAAATTAATAACATTGTCGATTGTCGTTTATAGTTAAATGGGTCATAAAGTGAAAAAACTTACTATTATGTAAAGCAATGAAATGTGATTTCATGGCAAAAAGAGTAAGAATTTTTTACAATTGACTTTTTTTTGAAAAATTTCATAAGTTTGGTCACATGTTAAGTTATTAAAACTAATATCGTTTTGTTCAATTTTGACACATTCTCTTAAGTACATCAATTTTTTTCTTCATTGAAGTAATGAAACTATTAAATTTTTGAAAATGTCTTATGTTTAATAAGTCCCAAAAATTTTTCATTATATATATATATTATATATAAGTTGATATTAAGCTATTTAAAAAAAGGAAATCTGAAAAAACCAAGATGGAAGAGAATAAAACTAACCATTAATTGATTGACCCACTTTGAAGATTTTTTATTTTTTATATATTATTTTTTTAAAAGGAAAAATTACAATAAGTTAAGTAAAAAATTTAGAGAGCTATGCTAGGGTATACCTTAGGTGATTTTGCATTTGCAAGTTTGCAATATTGAATATTTTAAATGTAGTTACTATCCATCTAATTGAAATAATCATTGGAGTTGACAACATTTATGCCACAATATGGTTTCTATCGGCCCCAGTTCAACCATCTTAGGACTTATGGGTGCAAAACTATTTCCTTATTGCTTAATTTCACTCTATGATCCTAACCATGATTTCTTGTTGAAGATTTCACTAGTGTAAAACAATGGTGCCACCCAACTTGCGTAAGTTTTGTTTTGAAAGTCAAATGTGAGGCATTAAGACTATTGTTGATGAAATTTGAGTTTGAGATTCCCATCAACTAATATGTTTCTTGTGGTGATTTCACGTATCAAACTCTATTAAGATATTTCACAGATAAAGTGCCCCCCCGCCTTGAATTTGTTATCTTGGCTTGAGTTAAAGAGGATTAGGATCCATATGGTTAGATATATATGACCATTCAAATCATATAAACAATATTTTTCCAATTTGATTTCAAAGAGTAAAAGGATGCTATAGAGGTGGTCATAGTTCCATGCATTACCACATAAATATTTTCAAAGAGATGTTTCCTAGTTCTCTTTCAATTAGTATATGTATGTTGCGGAGGTGGTCATACTTCATAATTCTACATGTTAAGCCAAAATTTAGCCAAGAAGGTCATAAATTTCAAGATTGCAATTTCACGTACCTAAGTTGTCTTACTAAACCCTTGTCTTAAAGCCTTAATTTCCCCCCCTTGTTCTCTTGGAAAACCCCATGACACATTGACACTAGAGAGGGGTCCAATCTCTAAAATACCTTTGGTGTTATAAGAACATTGATTAATGTTGAGGCATGATGGAAATTGATGAAGTAAAACACTAGGCAGATGATTTTTATGATATGTAGGAAATTTGTTTCATGTTTACCGCTGCATACCCCTTGCATGGAAAATACATGGTTATTTTCCCCTTGACACATTATCACTAGAGGGGTCCCATCCCTAAAATGAATTAGGAGTTATAAAAACATTGATTGATGTTTTGGCATGATAGAAATGGATGAAGTCAAACACCAGGTGGATGATTTGTATGATTTGGCCAACAATTGTTTCATGTTTATTGTTGCATACCCCTAGCATGAGCATTACATGGTTATATGATTCTATTGATATTCCAATCTATGTTTTGATGTTGATGTATTTACATATGCATATGTTTATGGTGTTATCTTAGCCTGCATTATTGGATATATGGATTATTTATATATTTTTCTAATGGGTGCTTTTCTTATTTTGTGCTTTATATGGTTGATAAGAAATAAATTTAAAATTAAAAAAAGGCCCAAAAAGCTTGGCTACCTTGACAAGATCTTTATCTTGAAAATATATGCACACTTTTCTCTTTTCTTATTTATGGTCTGTGGTTTGAACAAAGTAAGCGATGGAAAAACAATGATGCTTGTCATGCAACACTTAATATTACACATGTAGTTACAAGGGATAACGCCTTGGTTGCTCATTGTTTAGTGATATATCATGGCACTTGTTATATGGCTCACCCTTGTTAACTTTTATGCACGTGGTATATAGTTGGCTCCTAAGCACATGCACTTAACATTATGGATTGGGTCCTTAAAATAAAAAACATGCCATCATTTCAATATGATCTACTATGGGATTTGTTCTCCACATTGGATTTGTGCTCTGCCTCCCATATTGACAATTTACACTTTCATTTAATATAACACGTTGGAAATTTATCCTCTATTTGGCACCATTGATTTTCATCTAGTAGTGGTATCTTTCCATTGTTTTCAAAGAGAAACCCTACCCCATGCATTTGAATTCTTCATTTTTCTCTTGGGTTTCATGTTGATTTTTCAAGTGCAATAGATACACGCACAAATTTCTGAAATACTGATAATTACTTCAATTGATGTATATCTTATTTAACAATTCTAGTTTATCATTAAGCAATTACACTTTAGAGATTCAACCATAAAACCATAAAGATAATAGATATCATAATGCAAAAAGAGAACACAATATTTACCCTGGGAAAACTCATTTAGGGGAATATCCTAGCAACATTTTCCTTAGAGAAATCCTTTAGTTCAATAAGAGATACATCTAATGCAACTAGTTAGCTATGAGATCAAACTAACCTACAATGCTATGGTCAAATCTGGTGTTAATGGTGCTGGACCCGACAACATTAAGACGATCTCCCCGGTATGAAGTCCCAACTAGACCTCACATCATTTGGTGTAGGAGTCCCATTCGGTAGGATGGCCTGGTTGCCATTATCTTAAAGGTTTGCCTTAGCTCTTGCTTACCAACACATGGGAGTGGTCTGCTTTGTCTTCGAACAACAAGGTTTGTGTCCCTGGTGAGTGCTAAGTGTTACTTATGTCAAGGTTCTTTCACCACAGAGGGAGCGGGTGGAAGTGAGTCTCAAGTCAAAAGGGAATAGTCCCAACTTTGTCAGAGACACACAACACAATAGGACATGCACAACTTTCGTCAGAGAGGTCCACATAGATGTGATTGTCACAAGAACACAATGAATAGATAGCGGGTACAACACTCGACGGAATAGTCCACACAAGTGTGACGGTTGTTATAACAAGTTTATGAGAATGGTTATGTCGAGTGTTTGGTAGGATAGACCACACGGGTGAGACAACATTAACAACTTATACAACACATTTTCATGAGCATATGTATTAGAACAACCGAAATAGTTCAACTGTCTTAATATAGGTTAAATAAACACGCATTACAAGTGTCCAAAGAATAGTCTTACAAACAAATACAATACATGTGTGAAAATGTGTTGGCCTGTTATCAGGCTTCTGAATTAAGTGAAAGTTAAGCCTGAATTCAGTGAAAGTTCCAAGACACATTCGTACGCCATTATATCACTAACCCTGATAGTGGGGCATTGGAGCCACTTCTCGCTCCTCAAATAAAATACTATAGACTGTCAAGGCTATGTGGGAGGAGCCAAGGTGAAAAGTCCTTTGCATGTACAAATGAGGGGTATTTATAGCCAAGGGTGAAACTGGCCCTTGTGACTGTTCAACTTCCATCATGACTGTTTGAATTACATGACTCTTCAGTTTTACATGTGGGACTTTTGGACTTCCACATTACATTAGATTGATTACAACAATATGAACCACAGTAGTGATGTGGCCGAGATGACTCATGACATGACTCGACACAATAGAGATGGTATGTTCATGTTGCTGGTGGTGTCCATGTCAAGCTACAATGCTTTTGAGTGATGGATGTGATCTTGGTGTATCATAGCTTTGCCTCCACATGGAAAGGCATGCAAAGTCTTCGGTAGTATTGGTGTTCGCTTGGTGTTGCACGTGCATGTCTCTCCTTCACTTGTACTTGGCATGTTCCATGTGTTTGTCCGTTCGTGAACAAGTCTCCTTGCATGCGCTCCTTGTTCATCCCGTTCGTCGTCACGCCATGTATCACCCATGTACTTGTATCTGAAATCACTCATGACGAGACAACATCAAATATAGAAACCTCCTAGTCTACCATGATGCATTTTTTTTTTGTTTTTTTTTTTTCTTTCGGATGCAGTGACTAGAAGAGAGGACAAGGATCTGAAACCGTGCATAGCACATTTCAAGACATGATGCAGGCTCCAGGCATTGTCCATGAAAATTGTGCAGAGGTCACTGGGAGGCTAAGATGGGAAATCCAGATCAGTAGAGACTCTTTTCGGGATATAGCTTGGTTGGAGGGCAGATCTGCGCATTTTTTCTAGGGAGACAATGCAGGCAGTAAGGGGAGATTGGTAGTGGGTTGCTGGCCAAAATTGCGCAGAGCTAGGAGGCTGGCCTGCAGGACATCCCTACGTAGTTTCTGGGCTAAGCAGGATGCTGGGAAGCTGGAATACAACCCATGAAAAATGTGCAGTTTTAAGGAGGAGCAATAGGACGACTGACATAGTGACTGGCTGATAAAACTGTACAATTTTTTAGGGCAGTGTAGTGACACGCAACGAGTGTTTGTTGAACATGTCTGCGCAATTTATTCAGTCAACAGAAGTAGGCATGCATGGCAGCTTCTATGCAATTTTTTGGAGGAGTGAGGCTCAAGGTCATTGCCCGGTAAAACTCTCTGGTTGACTAGCTGGAGGCTTGGTGGTTTTTCTTGCGGGCAACACAGATTGAGATGGATTGTTGAGAAAATTTTGCACTTTTCTGGGTGACAGTTAGTGGGGCAACTCAAGATCGTGTAGTGCAGACTACCTGGTGTTGGGTTGCGTTATATTCTTTCCACGGCTAACCTACGTAGTGAACCGGGGGGTTTGAGGGGGGCGGGTAGCCCCCCTCTACAGGGTTTGGGGCAGCGCCTCGAGAAATTTTTTTTTGGAACCTATATTAGGTTGGGCGAACCTACCTATGGTTTTCGGTCCATGGTTTTGGACGCGATGGTTTTTCGGTCCATGGTATTGGATGCTTCGGCATGTGTAAATATGTATTGTAACATTGAAAGGAATATAATGAAATATCAAGCTGGTAGTCTTGGTTTTCAGATCCAGTGGGAAATCTCTGTGTATATGTGTTTTATGTGTTATGCTCTCGCATTTTTATTTTTCCTGTGATTTAGAATTCGTATGCAAGTAATTTTTGTACGGGGTTAAAACCTACAAACCTCAGTACCAATATGTACCCCAAGTTCAACCTCAGTACTAGTAAGCACCCCAAAATCAACCTCAATATCAGTATGTACCTCAAGTTCAACCCCAGTATCAGTACGTGCCTCAGGGTTATCAACCCCAAGGTAAGTACCCATCTCAAGGTTACCAACCGCCTTCTGGTTCATCATATTATCAACCTTACCCTCAACTTGGTTATGGTTCTCACTATCCTCAAGGTCTGTACCCCGGAATTAATTTGGTGTGGGATCCATCTCAAAATCAATAGGTCTTGCAACCGAATGTGAAGTCGTCATCTCAACCTAGACAAGCTATGGTCACTAGTCCATCTCAGCAACCCGTCCAGCCTAGTACTCAAACTTCTGCACCTTTTGTAGTTTCTCAGTTTGGGCCTAGTACGCCTCGTACTCTGCCTCAAACGTCTGCTGTAACTACTGCAACATCTTCTCCATCTACCCCACCTTCTTCTGGAGTATCAGCAGCTCCGATTTCTATTGTTCCTGTATCTACTCCTCAGACCTCTTTACCTCAGTCTGGATCTACGGTCCAGACTTCAGTCCAGATGCCTGTAGGAAGTATGATTGTTACTTCTCAACCTCAATTTAATCAACCTCCATACCAAGGACAATATCAACCTCAATATGGTCCTGATGCACAGCAACCAACCTATCAGTATCAACCATACCTGAGTATACATATCAACAACCTCAGCAACCCCAGTATCATCTGGTTAATCCTGGTTCCTCCTAGGGCTAGTTTGCAGACCCCAAGTTTTAGGGACCCTAACCGTCAGTTACCATTCATTGCAACTTTAGACTTACCTGACTTGACGCGCCTTACGAACGATCCAATCAACTATCTTCCGTATTGGCCGTCAATGCTGCATAAGTTGCCTAGTGATATTCTGAAATTCGAAGGTAAACCATGACAGGACCCGTCGAACCATGTGATGACTTATCATCTCTGGTGTGCATCCAACTCCATTTCTGATGATTCTATTCATTTACGTTTGTTTCAACGCACTCTAATTGGTCTTGCGGACAAATGGTATATCGAATTACCACGAGCCACTTTTTATGATTTTAGTCAGTTAGCTACCTCGTTTTTAACTCATTTTTAGTTTCCAGTCAGATATGACAATGGCACGGAGCTATTAACTTTGTTAAAGCAGTCAACGTCCACTTACATCTCTGATCATATCCATGAATGGAGATGTCGACGGCATTTAGTGAAGGTTTATATTCCGAATCAAATCTTAGCTAAGTGGTTTGTAAAATCCTTGTTGCTTAAGATCACTGAAGATGTAGCTAAAGTCGGAGTAGTTACTAAAGAGCAAGTCATTGCTCAAGTGCAGTACCTTGACTTAGTTTACACTTAGTCGGGTACGTTACATGAGAAGATCCCCAACCTACCAAATCAAAATCAAATCGCTGCTGCTCCTTCAGGGTCTCATGCCGCTGATGGTATGATTGGCACGATAAATACTAAAAGTAAGAAGAAATCTTCTAAGAATTCTTCTCCTATAATAACCTTGCCAGATTCCCCGACAGGAGAGTCTTCTGCGGAGCTTTCCGCCGATATTCACGTTGTAGAATATTCTACAGCTAAACCTAAAAACGGTGGTAAGAAGAAAGGGAAGAAGAAGAATAAAGAGAAAAATCCAAAAGAGAAACCTGAAAAAGCAGAACCCTCTGAATAAAAGCGCAAACCTCTTTATCCGTGTCTCATTTGTGATGAAGACCATTATACGAGAGACTGCCCTCATCGATCAGAGGTTGCAAAAATGGTCAAAGGTTCCCAAACTCCTGCTGTCTTGAAGGATCCTTTTCTAGCTCAAGATAGTAAGATGATAGGTTCATCCTCTAGTGCCAATGAAGAACCCATCTTGATGATGTCTCATGTAAGGATTGCGACTTTGATCTCAAATTAATGGTATAAAGTCCCTGTTGATGGCAAAAGAAGCAGAATCTGCTCATTCAATCCATCAACCTCAGCTCCCAGTTCCGATCCACTACAGATCGAGAAACCTAACCCAGACTTAGTAATCAAACTGCCCACAAAGGGTGTACTTCGAAGGTCTGCTTTCAATCCACATGCGAGAGAAGCTTAGAATTACAACATTGTTGAGGATTTAGCTGTTTCACCCTCAGCAATGTCGGCTTTGGAAGTGTTGCAATAATGTTCAGCGCAGCGCAAATTACTTTTGTCGGCTATAGGAGCTGTTGACACTCAGGACCCGA
>APFE031049981.1:0-21710 GCA_000404065.3 Pinus taeda
GTTTTACTTATGGGTATGTGAGAATTGGATTATTTTTTATTAATACAACTAAAAACTTTTTTTTATGTGAAATGTCATGAAATAATCATAATTCATATTGTTAACCATCTCTGAAAAGATATAATTAATAAATATATAAAATTTAATAAATTTAATCAATAAACATACTATTATAAATAAGAATATTTATGTATATGGATGTGAAGATTATATAAATTTATTTAGATTCTTTTAAATATAGATCTATCAAGCCCCAAGTGAGATCAAATCTCTTTTCACTTTAAAAGGGGTTTTCATATCAAGAAATTTGATCATTCCTTGCTCTTGGTAGATCCAGAGTTAAGATGGATGTAGACTCGTTTAATTTCCCCTTTAAATAGGTTATATTCCAGATGAATATCATGGGTCCATACCATGAGTTCTTAATACCAAGGGCCATTATTAGTATTATTATTATTATTATAACATGATTATTTTTATTTTTATTTTTATTTTTATCAAATTAAAATGTTTGCATTACATTACATAAATCCTCTTATTCTATTTATTTATTACATTAATCTAATTTGATTTAGTGAAAATGTTAAACATTACATTATAGCACACACACATATAAATAAATGTGCACTATTTTTCTATATATAATTAAGATTTTAATAAAATTTAAAATAAGAATAGAGATGTAAAATTTATACAAATATAAATAATATTATTAAGAATCAACATAGATTTATTTTATCTCTAAACCTAATCTATTAAATGCAAAGAAGAATCAAAATTTTCAAGGTAAATAAATTTGTATTTTCAATAATTTAATCCTTATAAATCTCAAATTAAGATGAATCTAAACTAATTTAATTATGCTATAAAAATTATTTAAAAAACAATGTACCAAATTATTAAACATAACAAAAACATATTAATATAATTAATTATACTTATATAAATATATTTGATGATATATTTAAGTATTATTAATTATGATTATATATATATATATATATATAATATATATATATATAAATTCTTAATTTTAAAGTGGGTAGTGGTCTATACTTCTAAGACTACTTGGGATAATAGAATTGGTCAAATTTGCAATACTAAGAAGGTGGAAGATGAACCTGGTTCTTACTCACATTTGCTCTCAATTCACTAACATGTGCCACACTTCCAATCTTCTTGATTTATTAAGCCAACCCAACTACAACGATCTTGGAAGGCTTTTTTTTTTAATCACGGAAATAAGATTTTGTTAAATCACAATTACATTCTTTTTCTTTTCTTGAAGTTGGATGCATTTGTCTTAATAAACCTTAATCATCATCATCATTGTATTAAAAATAATTTTTGATGATGATGATGATGATGGTGGTGGTGGTTAACGTCCACTGAGACCAATCTTTGGTCTATCAGACCTAGAGAAACAAATTATTTAGTTTGATTTAAGGTTTTATTTCTATGCTCAAAAAGCTTGGAGAGAAGCCTCCCAAGCTCACTGTAGTTTTGACATTGTGAAAGGCTAGGAAGGTTAGTATTGCGACAAAGATTATGAAACTGAGATCTAATGTGGTTATACACGGGGAACTCTACGAGGAAGTGATTTTCATCCTCAATGTTCCTATTATCATAGAGATGGCATATTCTTTCCGTCCATGGTGTTTTATGTTTTAGGAACTGTCCAACGACCTGTTTCACTATGGAGCTCATGAGAGTTCGTTCTAAACTTTGCTAAATTATTTTTCTTATTTGAGCTAGCTAAAACAGAGAGATACTTTTGATCTTCTAGGGTGGGGTTGATGACCTTCTTATAAGAACTCAATTTTCTTTTAGCCGCTAAATCTTTCTCACACCACATTTTTTCTTTGAACTTAGAAATAACAATATTTTTAATGTTATTAATGTTTTGCAATGCATCGTTCTCATTAATCTCCCAATGGTTCATCGAGGCCCAGTGTCTTTATACCACCCCCATTTGAGCCTTAGATGGTTTTGGCTGGAATTTAAAGCTAGCTTGGGAAGTCTATGATCTCCTATGTTATTGAGTTTGTGCTTGTACAACAGAAGCCTAGTCATAGCTATGACTAGGCTTTGGATAGGGGAAAGACCTACTTCTATAAGGAGAATAGGGTAGGGGAAAGACCTACTTTTATATGTTCTCCGAAATTTTCTATCTATATTTGTATTTAGTATACAAATTAAAAGTTTATAAATTATTTAATATTCATGCTATTATTATAAAATACTATTTTTTATATTTAATCATTATAATTATATTTTTAATAATATAAAGTTTATTAAAAATATTTAAGAATACATTTTAAAACATAATACAATAAAGAAATAGTTTAAAAAATTAATTACCTATGTAATTATTGATTAACTATTTTTTTATTTAATCATTATAATTGTATTTTTAATAATATAAAGTTTATTAAAAAGATTTAAGAATGCATTTTAAAATATAATACAATAAAGAAATAGTTTAAAAATTAAGTTTCTAAATGTGTTTAGTTGAATATTAACCAATGCTATTTTTGAATAGGGATTATTTTACCTTTAAATTTCTAAAAAATAATAGGATATTAAATAATTATAAGTGTTTGAAATTGCAATGCAAATAAGATAGTATAATTATATTTAAAATAATATGATATTAAATAATTATAAGTGTTTGAAATTGTAATGGAAATAATGTGGATTTAGTATAATTATATTTAAAAATGGTAGATAAAGTTAAATTTAAATAAATCTTACTTCTTAAATTTATTTTAGAAATAAAGAAATAGATTATAATATTAATAATTTACGCAATATATTTTATAGATAAAATAACATCAAAACAATATATTTTATTTTATAGATAAAATAACATCAAAACAATATATTTTATAAATCGATCAAATAACATTAAAACAATATATCTTATAAATCAAACAACATCATTTTGAATGATATACATGAATAATAACATCAAAACAAGATAGGCTGCATGGCAGCGAGTCCCTGCCTAGCTGGTCCAGCCACCAGCAGCGAGAAAGCCATCTAAGCCACCTGCGATCCTTTGCAGGTTCGATCTGATCCTTTGTAGGTTACGCAGGCGGAAGCACAGAAACTGCCAACATCAAGTGACTGGCAATGTTAACTTGTGATAGCAACGAATGCAAATGGGTTAAAGGTGGGTTACTACCACGATAGGTGCCCAGAGGCACCAGCAGCCAGAAAGCCATCTAAGCCACCTGCGATCCTTTGTAGGTTCGATCTGATCCTTTGTAGGTTACGCAGCCACAAGCACAAAAACTGCCAACATCAAGTGACTGGCAATGTTAACTTGTGATAGCAACGAATGCGAATGGGTTAAAGGTGCGTTACTAGCGCGATAGGTGCCCAGAGGCGGAGGCGATTGTAGGTGCAGCTGTTCGAGAATCCTCTTGAGGTAATAATAAGTCTATGGAAGAAGCAGTGGTTAGACACCTGATTGAAGTTCAAGCAGTAGTTCGAGATGTAATAGTGAAAGCTCCGATTATAGCCTGTAGCATCCTTTCTTTCCTGTTCGAGTGTCAATTTTAGATCCTTCCGTGTCTCACTTATATATTTCTCTCCATGCCTTTTCACAAGGGAACGACGATAGTAGCTAAAGATCACTATACATAGTATCATAAGGAATTGGACGGAAGCGAACGTTGAAAGATATAGTGAATAGTGGGGACCTCTCTATGAAAGTGCGTCATGATCGAGAATAAGATCTGTTCAGTGCAGATCCCGATGTGGATTCGGTTGACTAAGTCATAGTCCCGGTCCTTATAGTAAAAGATTAATATTCATAGCCTTTTTCTGTTGAATTAGCGCCAAGTCTATATAGTGACCCAACATACCATCACCAGTATAAGAGAGCATCATCGGTAGCAATGGTTTCAGCAGTAGAGTAAACAACAGATAATTTGTAGGATTTATAAATAAAAAAAATATAAATTTAGAGACGAACATTTTTAAATTTAAATTTTGTTTGATTATTATTTATTATTTTATACTATATATTTTAAAATATGTATCTATTTATTTTGTTATTGAATTTATTAAAAAAAATTATATAATAATGTAACATAGAGATTACTTTCATATTCCGCATGAAGGGAGAGAGTGTATTATTACGAGATCTATTTTGTATTCTCCGATCATGTAAGCCCTTTTCTTAATTCTTCATGTATTTTTTTTTGTTAATTCTTGCCCGAATTTAATTTTTGTTATTTCTCATAAATATATATTTTGTGTTGTGCTTTTATTTCTTTCAATAATCCCTATTTGATAGCCTTTTGTTTTATTCATTCACATTCAACTCCATAAGAGCGCTTATTCAGTTATAGGCATTGCATGTATTTATTATTATCAGAATATAAGATAATAATTTAGAAAGTAATGTGTCTCAACAAAATTTCAAAGAGTAAAGCAGTGTCTCCCTGATCTTAGGCGTAAAAGTACTGCACATTATACGTATAAGAGTTATAGGTATTGCACATTATTTTTTCAAATTATAACAAAATAGTTAAGAACGTAACGCGTCTGAGCAATAACCCGCGCTCATAATTGAATCTATAGGCTCCCCCAGCTCGCACTCGAACATGATTACAAATGCGCTAGAGCTAAACACTACAAATATGCTGATTCGAGAGCTAACCATAACTTGTCAAAAATCTATCCAGATGGAATCCTGCTAACATGCCGACTGTAGCGTCTTATAAAAGTGATTTGAATATTGATTTTTTTTTTCAAATATCTATTTGTTTATAATGTTATAGTAACAGTAGTAACATTCTAACCCCATGAATCCTTCCCATTTATCTTTCAAACTTTTTTCGGGCAGGCAATTATTGCATGACAATATAGTGTCTAATGTTTGCCATTCAAAATAGATGTGACAGCCACGTGCATTGCATGCAAGCCATCTTCCACTATGGTAGGCTGAAGCATGACGACCCACACCATTTCCCCCCTACACACGACACTACCTCCTGCCTCCACGTTTACTGAGGAAACCAAAGATGCAGCTATGGAGAAAGCACGGGAAGCTAAGGATGATGCACCAGAGAAAGCACGGGCAGCTAAGGATAGTGTTGCAGGAAAAACGCAGGAGCCAAGAATTCGAGGACCGAGTTCTTAGCAGAGACTTAAGCTGTTTGCAACACGCAATCGCCAATTCTTCCTCTGCAATACGCTTGGCTGTTAATCAGGTCTGCAATTCATTAGTGATATTTTTGTTCATGATATCTACTCTCCTAATATTATTCTGTACTGTTATTCATAATTGTATACTTGGTACCATATTTTCTAGCTTATCAAGGCATGAAAGAAGCTTGCACTTTCAATGGATGTCCTGATAAATAGCTGTGAAAATTTTTCTATCTAAAACAGGATGTTTAAATTTTATTTTAACGGTTGGTAGGGGCAGAGCAAAAGCCTAACAGTGTTAGAGTTGGGGTTTATTGTGCTAGAGTCTGATGGTGCTGTTATTACTGGTTAGGGCCCGCGTTTTACTTTATACAGCTGTTATAATGAATGCGCTCTGCTGTAAAAAAAAACCCTATTGGCAGGCACAGAGAAAATAACTTGGTACGCTTTGAGTTAGAGTTTTTATGCATCTGAAACAAAGTTTTTATGTGTATTCTCTTGCTTCTATATCTTCTGTCCACTTGAAAAAGTCATTTTAGATTTACATAGAAATTTTTGAGGAGGAAACAATAGAACATTATTGCAGTTAGATGTGTTTAATTTCTAAATTCAAAAGTGGCATATTTGCAGGAGAAGTTCTTGGAACAATTTGTTGTGGACTCATTTGAATCCCAAATTTTACGTTTAAACGATGGTTGGAGGTGATACACTAACTTTACTATATATTCATCTCCTCGATATATTTGCTGGAACCTTCCTGACATGGCTGCTGGTTAACATATTCTTGTATTTGGACTTATTCTTCTATTCTCTTGCTTCTATACTATGTAATCTTTTGTCGACTTGAAAAAGTCATTTTAGATTTACATAGAAATTTTTGAGGAAACAATAGAACATTATTCCAGTTAGATGTGTTTAATTTCTAAACTCAAAAGTGGCATATTTGCAGGAGAAGTTCTTGGAACAGTTTGTTGTGGACTCATTCAAACATATTTTGGAGGAGACCAAAAATATTTTAAGCTACAAGCCTTTTTGTAAGTTACTTCTCTACTTGAACTGGCATAATTATGATGCTGAAAGCTGTGCCAGGAGATCAATCACACAAGCAAGACTGTACAATAAATGAGTGGTTCTAAAATTATTAAAGTCGTAGCTGATTTCTTAGGATACCTTAATTGTTTTTATGTGTCTGAAACAAAGTAGAATTCTCACTGTTTCGTCGCCGGAAAGCGAGGCCCCGTCCCCAGCTCAGGTTGTTTCTTCTCTGCCAAGCAAGGCTCTGATTCAGCGGTTAGTAATATCTCTATCCTTACTTTGCACCATTACTAATAATTTTTAAATCGAACAAGAATTTCTAGCTTCTTATTATATTATATTAGATATAACTATTCGTAGTTTTTTCGAAATATTTGTATAGCTTAGTCAGAAAAATAAATTATTGAACAGTTGATCCAAACAAAAAAAATCTTCACCAAACAATTAGTCATTTGAGCTAATAAAGATCATACCATTTTCTGATTGCAGAACGACGGAATAAAGAACTTCAAATCAGGCATTTGGGTAGCCCTTGCACTTGCTTCGGCCATCCTCTTTTTTATGGTGTAGTCCAGTTTCCTGGCATATCGAACATTTACTCAGGCTGTGTGCGCTTGCTTCGGCCCTCCTCGTTTTTATGGCGTAGTTCAGTTTCCTGGCCTATCGAACATTTGCTCAGGCTACGTGTTTTTATTTACTAGTAAACCATACATTGAATCGCCGAATCAGAACATGCAGACACCGAAGCACATGCAGTAACCGATGGAAACAAGTGGCAACTTCAGCTACTTATAAACTAGTTCTAGTTCAGTCATATACTTTAACATTAAATGTTAGCAAATTAATGCTAATGCAAAGATAGCATTACTTCATGAAGGTGTCAAGTTTGTCTAACTACTTGTACTTCTCCGAACTTTGTCCTAACGTTTCAGCCTGTATACCTCGGTTTGAGGCCAAATAAGAAGGAGATTGCGTTGATTGGTTAAAAGGATAAAATATTGTATTGGTTTATATGTGCTTTCTAGAAAATTTGCTTTAAGCTCCAATTAGTTTATCAATTAGCGTGTCAAACTAATGTGACTGACCAAAATCGATTACTATAGTCCCTGCGAGCCCGAAGGGGCAGGGACTAATAATTATATATCCCAAATATATATCTCACTTTAAATATATGTGCAAACAATAAATAAACATGTCAACTAATTCTATGTCATTCTCGTCTTTCCTAACTTATTATTTGAGCCCTACATAGGTTGCGAGGCCTCTTTGGCCACTTGAATGCAAAATAATAAAAATGGGTTTTTAACATATATAACCTTGTATTATGACATATATATATGTCATACTAACGTGCTACTCTTATATTTGATGTCATGATACCTCTCGTACAATTGTTTTATAGACATAATTATTTTATATTTATTTGTAAATATGGTTAAATATAATGGTCGTGAAGCCGTGACTTAAGATTTAAGTGATTGAATATGTAAATAAATATTTTTTTGGAAAGTTTTGAGAAAGAGCATATGAGTAAACTTTTTTTTTCATAGGAATTATTAATTAGTTAAGTCTAAATGTTGGACTTTCCCAAAATTCTCCATTATAGTGCAAAAATTCACCCCAGGATCAAGAATATAACCGCATTCTTTACCAAGTCAGAAAATCAATTCGTGATTGGTGAATCATCAAGAAAAAAGGTATTTTGAGTGATTGAAACTCCTTCCTAGTTGGGGAAACCAAACCAAAAGGCATATTGAGGACCAAAATAGTATGTCATCAACGTGCTCTCTACATTTGATTCTTAAAACAATGTTGAAATTCAACTAGATAAGTTTAGAATTAGTCCAATTTAACAAATTTGATTAAAATAATTATTCTTGATTAAAATAATGATTTATTTGGTCTAGCTTAACCATATCCTTAATATGGTCAAGAAATTTGTCTATATGCAATGAAGGAAAATAATGAGAAAACCTATATAAATGAAGTTCTTCACTAGTCATAAGGATAAGAAGGAACTAATGCCGAAATTCCACTAGAGCTATGACCACGATAAACTTGTGCATCCACACTAGTGAGAATAGAGGTTAGGAAGGAGATCAAGGGCAGAGGCTTGGAGAACTCATTGATGTATTCTAGTTCTATTTAAGGACTACCATAAAAAGTATTCTCCCCATTATTTATATTTCATGGTCTATTGCATTTGATGTGATCGATATATTATTCTTGGCACTAATATTATTTTGCAGGAAGATCAGGTTGGTTTCTTCATTTGCGTGCAGGTTATTTAGGACATATAGGAGAAAATATATCAAGTATATCTTCCTAGAGTTGGCATCTTCAAATAGAGTTAAGGATCTAGCATTAAGAGGTAAGTTCTCTACTCCTGTCTTGTAATCTGAAGTGCTTAGGATTTTTCTTGTTTGTGTGGTTCCACTTCTTCTTCATTCACACCATGGGGGCTTCACTCAGTGAACCTCTGACCTATCACTTGTGTTCATGGCATATTAAAAAATATCCTTAATTTGACTACATATTGGAAAATACCCCTAAAAATATCATTATTTAACCCCTTGCCAATATGGACCCAATACATCTTCTCAATTTAAAAACCCCCTACGTCCACTAGATATTGTAGGTATCCATTTTTTCATTAACATTTTTTATACCCCTCTATATTTTTTCATTAACTTTGAGCTCCATTTTCTATACTGGCCAATTAAAAAACCCTTCACCCCCTATGTATCCCCCAATATATTATGCCACATTTTCCTCAATATATTTCCCCCAATATGAACCCATGTGGTATGGTATTTCTCCCTAAGTGAAGCCGCCGTGATTCACACACACCATTTGCGAAAGCTCTTGTCAAAGCTTCCTGGGATTAAAGTAACCTACTACTATATGCTAAATTCTCTCTTAAACATACATGGTGATTCCATAGGGGAGCTCCTGGTAAGTTAAATTTTTAGCTTACTGTATTATGACAATGATTGTAACATCGTATATCACATTCAAACAATACTTGTCACTATGCGACATTGAATATATTTATGTACCATTCCAATGTCACAATATTAAACCCTAATATTATAAACCGTAACATTATAAAACCCAATACTAAACCAAAATATTATAACCCCAATATTAAACCCAATATTACAAACTCTGATATTAAGCTCAATACTAACATTAAAAAGCCTACTATTAAAGTCAATATTGTAAACCCTAATGTTAAACCCAATATTTCAAATATAATATTAAACCCTAATATTCAACCCAATAGTATAAAACCTCACATTATAAAACCCAATATTATAAACTTGGATATTAAACCCAACATTATAAACTAAATATTATAAACCTTTATATTAAACCGAATATTATAAACCAGAATATTAAACCCAATATTATAATCCCTAATGTTAAATGCAATATTATAAACCTAATAATAAACCCAATATTATAAAACCTATTATTATAAACCCAATATTTAACATCAATATTATAAACTCAATATTAAATCTAATATTATAAACCCTAGTATTAATCCCAATAATATAAACCCTAATATTAAACCCCATATTATAAGCTCATTATTATAAGCCCTAATATCAAACCCAATATTATAATATCATCATTGTAAATGATTTAAACAATGACTGTCAAGGTTGACTTTGTTTGACTATATTCAATAATCTGGTTGGTTATGTTTGACTATTAATAGTAACCAGCCGAGATCCATCATAACCTCGGATCTATCAACCGCCGAGAGGGACTAAATATCTAGAGGTGAAAACCTATGTTTTGAGTGCAAAATTGAGGAGAGGTTTGCAACTCGAGGGATTTGATCCCTCTTGACGCTTGATAGATTTGGTGTTAAGACGAATCTAGGCTTGTTTTAGTCATGTGCAATCATACAAAATTTGTTGAACATCTAAATATTTTGATCATTTTAAATATGCTAAATATGTCTAAGATTTATTTAGTCAATTTAATTTAAATTTTTCTTAGTTACCTCAGTTTGTTGAGATGAGAGAGACTGTTAGTAACTTGAATGATGAAAAATGTTGAAATAAAAATTTTGGGTGCAAAGTGTCAATGTAACAATTTTGATTGATGGAAAATGTGAATATTAAGAATACAGTCAATTACAAACAATATTCATTATGATTAATCTGAAACTATTTTCTTTTACTGTTCCTATTGCCGCACCTATTAGTTTTTCCATTTTCTCATATCGATCATATGAAAAGAGTAGTTGGAGTCATAGACCATTCATATATTTAAATCGAGCTATTGAAGTAAACAAAATACCTTGTCTTTGTTGCTCTCCAATATTAATAGTAGTTTTCTCGAAAGTCAATCATGGTTACTTATGGAGTGTTAAACCCCAAATAATTTCCAATGGTACATATTTTCTATTACCATGTTTGAATGCAAAGTAATTAACAATGTTGAATGATGGAAAATGAGAATAATAAGAATGTACCCAATTATAAATAGTTTATAGTTTCAAGAAGCCAAATTTCGGGTAAGATTTTATTTAGGATGGAAATTCAAGTTTGGTATTTATGGTTGAATTATTGTAACACATAAGCCAATACACGTCATGAATAATTTTTATGTGCTTACACCGAGAGGGAGTGTGTATGTTTTGTGGGTGAGAAGGAGAGATAAGGGGAGATAGATATATAGATGGGGGGGTGAGAGAGGGAAGAAGAGAGAGGCGCAGACGTGGAGGGAGGAAGAGATATATATATGGAGAGAGAAATGTTAGAGAGAGAGAGAAGGGGAAGAGAGTGAGGGAGGAGAAAGCGAAGGAGGGAGAGAGATAAATGGATAGATATGGAGAGAGAGTGTGTATGTTTAGGGGGTGACACAAAGAGATAGAGAAGGAGAGACAATGGGAGATAGAGATATAGATGGAGGAGGCAGAGATATGCTTACACTGAAATCAATGCACAATATTAATCTAATTACTTTGAAATTAATGTACATCATACATCTAGTTGCATTAAATCATAAATAAACATCTATAGTAAAATCAATGCATCTAGTGAAAAAAATCAAATAGGATTAGAAATCGACATCTATACTTAAATCAATGCAACTAGTGAAAGAAATCAAATAGGATTAGAAATCAATATCTACACTGAAACCAACACATCTAATGCAAGAAATAAAATATGAGTAGAAATCAACATCTACGCTAAAATCAATGCATCTCGTGTAAGCTACTAAATAGGTTTAGAAATCAACATCTACAATGAAATCAATGCGTCTAGTGCAAGCGATCAAATAGGATTATAAATCAATATCTACACTAAGACCAATGCATCATGTGTAGCAATCAAATAGGAGTAGAAATCAACATCGACACTGAAATAAATGCATCTAGTATAAGTACTAAATAGGACTACAAATTGACATCTACACTTAAATCAATGCATATAGTGCATATGATCAAATAGGATTGAAAATCAAAAACTACATTAAAATCAATACATCTATTTTAGTGAAAATCCAAAATATTCATGACTTTCTAGATCTAAATTCTATGTCTGTATTTGTCTATGTCTCTCTCTTCACCTTCCATTCTGTGTCTATCTCCCTCTCCCTCCCCTTTCCTCTCTTCCCCTCCCTCTCTCCCCCATCTCTCTCTACCTTCCTCTCCCTCTCTTTATCTATCTTTCTCTTCTTCCCTCTCTCCCCCTGACATCTATATATATACCTCCCTCCATCTCTCCTTATTTGTCTCTCTATATCAACCCTGTAAACACATGTCATGCTCTCTCTCTCTCTCCCCATATCTATCTATCTATCTCTCCCTCCCTCTTCATTTCCCTCTCTATATCTTCCCCTTCTCTATCTCTCTCTCTCTCTCTATTTCTCTCTCTGTGCCCCCTCCATTTATATCTCTATATCTAATCTATCTCTATTCCTCCCTCCCTCCCTTTTCCTCTCTCTTCTACCCTCTTCCCTGCCCCATCTATATCTATGTCTCCCCTTACCTCTCCTTCTCGCCCCGAAAACATACACACACTCTCTAAATATCTATCTATATCTCTCTCGCTCCCTCTTCCTGTCCCTCTCTCTCTCTCTCTTCACCCTCTCTCTCTCTCTCTCTCTCTCTCTCACATTGACTCTCCATCTCTCCATTGCCACTCCCTCTCCACCTCTCTATCTCTATGTCTTTCTTCCCCTTCCAAATCCATCTCTCTCTCTCCTCTCTCAAGTCCTCTCTCTCCCCTTCTCTCCCACCTCCCTCCATCTCTCCCCCGATCATCCACACACTTTCTCTCTCCACCCTCCAACTTTCTCACTATCTTCCTACCTCTCTCTGTCTCTCTCTCCCCCTCTCTTCCCCTCGTTTCCCTATCTTTATCCTCTCATTTTCTCTCTCTTCCCTCGTCTCCTCTCTACCTCATTCCATATTCATCTCTACCTTGTCACTCCCTCTCTCTCTCCATCTCTATCTCTTAATGTCTTTGCTCTTCACTCCCTCTCTTTCCCCCTCCAAATCAATCTCTCCCTCCCTCTCTCCCCCTCCTCTCTCTCTCTCTCTTCCTTTGTCTCTCTCAGTTTCTCTCCCACCTCTATGTCTCTCTCCCCCACTGTATTCCCCCTTCCATCTCACTCTCTTTCTTAAATATGATCCCATTGTATTGTATTTAAGAAAGTATCTAAATTAAAAAAAAACATAATTGGTTGTAAAACATTAAACCTATATTTTGGATCAATCATGTTAAAGTAAATACAATAATAAAAAAATTAAAAGAATGGTGCACTATCTTTCCTCTATCATTGTTAATCACTTTTGTTTCTCACTTATCTTAGATCTTTGGTTAAGATGCATCTATCCTAGTTCTTTATAATATTATTTATATTATATAAATTTCATATATGTATACATAAAAATATTGTCATTTTTTAATTTATTAAAACCTCCATTTAATCTCTATGGGAATATTGTTAGTAATCATGAGGATGGAGGGTTTATATATACCTCAAATTTAATTATAACTTCTTTTCTCTTATATTTAATAAAAAAATGTTATAAAATTAAATTAAAATTGGATTTGTAAAATATTTTTATTTTGAAATAAGTTATGGTTTTTGGGCATGTGGTATTGATAAGCCATGGTATTGGGCCATGGTATTGTAACAAAATAATTAAAATCCTAGATCCATAACATAATAATCAAAAGTCTAGATGACGCATGGTATTGATAAACCATGGTAGTAGCCCATGGTATTATAATTTTCTTCCCTCCTCTCCCTCTCTATATTTCTCTTGTGAGTAATGGCCCATGGTATTGTAAAACAACCTACTTAGAAGTTAATAATATCAATGGTCAATATTCATGATTAAAAATATTGTCATATTGTAAATATCAAGTTTTTATCGGCTTATCAATTAAATTTATAGATGGAACACATCTATATTAATTAGTACAAATATATTTATTACAATTGAGTCGACATTAAATTTCCTACATTACATCTACACATGTGCTTTAAGCGCAGAAAAGTGAATCAGGTGAGCAGAAATATTACATAAAATTTAATACTACAATATTATATGTTACCCAATACTTATAACCACCCCCACCTAATATAGTGACTAGGGGTGGGGGGAAATACTAATTAAAATGTAATATTATTAAATTTTACCTAATATTTCACATTACACCCCACTCTAAATATTACATTCTACTCAAGATTTCCCCTCATTCCTCCTAATTTTATAGTTGAGTTTGTTCACTTTTAAATTATAAATATAAAGAAAAATTACTATAAGAAGTGGACCCATTGAGGGGAAATATTGGGTAAAATGTAATATTAGAGTATTATATTTTATCCAATATAACTTAGTAAAAAGTGGATCGAAGTAGGAAAAAGTATTAGATAAAATTTAATAATTACATTTTCCCTAATATTTACTCACCTCTGCAAACATTTCCATAAAAACATTTTACCTTTACTAGAAAGCTTTACCTTTATAAACTACACATATTCAATTCCATCATTTTCTACAACTAATTATGTATCTAAATATAACATCAAACTAACATGAATCTAGGCTAGTTTAATCCCCCCTTAAATAGACCGTATTCCAGAGGAATTCCATGAGTCAATACCATGAGTCTTTTTTTTTTCTTATTTAATTTTTATAGGGTTAATTTTTATTTTGTTATTTTAATTTTATTTTCACCAAATTACAGAGTTTACATTAAATTAAGTTACACATCTCTACCATATTTTAATTTTATTTTGACCTAGTAAAAAATATTAACATTATATTACTTTACTTTACACATTTCTACCATACTATAAACATTAGATCTCGGCTGAATGAAGAAATTACATTTATCCCTCATACTAAAAAGTATACATATATTAGCTGAGGCATATATATATATATATATATTAAGTTTTTTAATGTAACGTTACGTGACAACATCTCCTCTTCCTTATGTTGTAGGTTGTAGAGAGCAATAGTAATGATAGGAGATTATGTTTAATTGAAGATAAGGAGTGTTGACTATCAAACATAGTCAAACATGGTAGAACATACTCAACAAAATTATTAAATGTGGTTGACTAATTTTCTAATGTTGCATTGCGACATTGAATAAATTGTAATGTAATGTAACATTATGACAATGATTGTCATATTGGAACAATGTTTGTAACAATGCAATTTTAGATAGATTTCTATACCCGTTTTGATATCACATCATGTTTGATTATTAAAACTCTAATATTAAAAAACAATATTAAAACCCTGGAACTAAAATCCTATACCGAAAATATGGTAAACATAGGGTTGTCAATGATAATGGTCACACGATTCTTATTATTATGTTTATTATTAGAATTACAATATGGTTGACCATGTTGAGCATGGTTGCCCATGGTTTTTAAAGATTGATTATGGTTACTATGATTGACCAAATATGACCATGATTGACCATGTTTGACCTAAGTTTCTCATGGTTCAACATGGCTGACCATGACTGATGTAGGATAACCACGCTGAATAAAGTTAACTACGGTTGAAAATGGCTAACCATTGTGACCCTAGTTAACAATTTCCAATCATAGTCAACCATGGTGATCATAGTTGATGATATATGACTATGGTAAGAGTATGGTTGGCAAAATGTGACTATTGTTAAACATCAGTGACTATGTTTTCATTATGGTTAATGATTGTTTGACTATGATTGAACTTTGTTGACTATGGTTGTCCATGTTCACCCTAGAAAGGTTTACTATGTTTGACTATGCCATCATGTTCACAATCATTAAATATGGTAAACATGGTGAGCATGACATGACCATGTTCACCATATGTGAACATAGTTTGACTAGTTTGACTATGATTGACCATAGATTTTTATGACAATTATGGTTTTCTAATTTGACAATGGTTGACTTGTTCATCCATAGAGACCCTAGTTGACAACCATTCTAACCATAGTTGGTTGTAGTTGGCCATTAAAAATGGGTAGAGCAAGGGGTTTTCTAGGTTAAGAGGGATACCAATGGTTGACCAAGGAACATGGAAAACTAAGATTGTGTATCATTGAGCATCAGTAATAATGAGTGACAATGGCTGACCATAATTGATATTTAGACTTTAACCTTATTAAACATTAGCTTTATTAATATTAACCTTAAAGTTATCAATATTAAAATGATTAAACTTATTAATATTAATATTAACCCTATTATTAAACATATTAAACTATAATATTTGACTTTATTATTAAAATTATTAAAAATAAAATAAATATTAAACTATTTATTTAATTGTTATATTAACATTCGGAAATATTATTATTATTAATAACAATATTATATTCATAATACTAATACTTTATACTAATATTAATATTAATATTTAATATTTAATATTCAATATTAATATTAATATTAATATTATTATATTATTATTACCCTTTCATAGTAATATTAACATAATAAACTTTAATTACTCTAAAGTTAATAATAAAACAATCATAACAATTAATTTTAATTTTAAATTTAATAATATTAAAATTATGTTATAATATCAATAATAAATTTTAATAAACCATTAATATAATAAATAATTACTAATAAAAATAAAAAATAATACTTAATAACTTTAAATTAACACTAAAGTTTATTAATGCAAACCATTCCATACCATAAATTCTTGAATATTAAACAACTACTTGCGATCACCTTAATATTATTTATGTTTTTAATAACAACAACTTGCCACAAGACACTCATTAGTCCTCGTTGTCTCCACATGGGACTATAATAATTGAAAACCATGATGTTAATATAAGTTGAGTTTTTTGGGAGCTATTTGTTAGGGCCCATTCATGGAGTATAATCAAATTTTTTAGGTATATAGTGATTTACCATCTTATTTAGCTTGTTTAGGAGGTAGAGAGGAAAAAACATATGATATATCTATATATATATATATATAGTATCACTGTTAGATCAACTTAATTCTAGCGTTAATATTTAATGTTCGGGATAATGTTTATGGATATCAATTTTTTTGGAGACAAACATTGTCTTATTTAAGACAAACAGGTTGCATGAAGATGCGCGTGGTGAGAGGAGGTCTCTATCAGAGTGGCGAGGGAGTGGGAGGAGGAGGTCTTTATCAGAGTGGCGAGAGTGGGTCTCTATCAGAGTGGCAAGGGAGTGGCAAGAGGAGGTCTTTATCAGAGAGGCGAGAGTGGTGAGCATGCCCAGAGGATAGGAGGTGTATTATCTTTTGAAGCTGCCATTACCTTTCTCTACAACAACTACCATTACCTTTCTCTGCAACAACTACCAGCTTATGTTGCTAGAAAATTCCACTCAACCAAGCTCGAGTCAGTTTTCTTAACTAGGCGAATCAAAGTGAGGTGGGTATGATTTCCTCCTCACTCACAATAAGGCTTTGAACTTGCTTGGCTCACAATAAGGCTTTGAACCTGCTCGGCTGGATCGAGCCTTAGGATGTCATCGCCTGCAACATAGAATGGTAGTAGGTCTGTTGGTGCTTGTGGATTTATGTGGCTTAATGAAAATATCAACAAATATGCATATTGATTTCAAAGGTAAGTATTATTACCTTTCTCTGTGGCTTCTCTAGCATAATACAGTCACAGCTACAGTAGAGGCGGTTGACCTAAATGATGACCCCACATACTTTTAGAAGCAAAGATGCACCCAAAGGCTCAGTTCAATTGGTAATTCGAGGGTTCACCTTAATTGTTGTGCTTACACACTAGACTACCCTTCTTCGAAAGCTTCACAAGCTACCTACCATTAGTATTCTCGGAATTCACGGTTACCTACCATTAGTCTTCTCAGGATCACTAGGAGGGGTTTACTGCAAAAGAAGGTCCTAGTTCTTATTTTCTTTTCTCTAGATTGCTATTCTCTTCCCATCAAACTGAAACGTTCTGATTTAGCAAAAGACCGGTTGACACAAGACCTTACCTACTTTACTACTCGATCTCTTCCCTCCCGTCGTCTATCTTTGAGACCCTCTCTCTTTCAGAGAGATTTATCACACTCTTTTTGAAAGAGATCTTTATCACACTCTTTTTTTTTATGGAACAACACTCATTTTTTTACAGAACAACTGATGAAACAAAAATACAGGTAGCTAAACCTTGTGATTAATTGTATATAGAGACCAAAGGCAATATGTAACCTGGCGATACTCTATATTATAGGCCTTTGTCCTTGATGCTGCTAATTAGAATGGAGAAACTCTATACTATACGCCTTTGTCTGTGATGCTGCTAATTAGAATAGTGAAAATATATACTATATGCCTTTGTCCCTCATGCTTTTGATTAGAATGATGGGTTAGATGCTATAGCTCCTTCCTGTGTTGTCCTCACTACCTTTGTTCCTGCAAATTTGTTCCTTGATTTGGAGGATGAGATCCAAGTATGAAAGATTGGAACTTCAGAAGTTTGTGGTGGCTTGATGCAGTGAAACATTGGAACTTCAGAATCAATACTTTCGAGACTTGGCCTGCTCATTCCATGGGACAAAGCCACCTGCTCATTCCCTGGGATAACTTGGAATCTATACTTCATTCCTTGGGACAAAGCGAAATAACTTGGGAATTGATACTTTTGACGCTTGGCCTACTCATTCCTTGGGATAAAGCCAAATAGCCAAATTACTTTGTTTTGTCATTTTCTTAACCCATGATTAAAGAAATAAAGAAATTCCAAATTTTCCAGCGGAAATGTTTTAACAATGCTCAAGAAGATGTATTCTTCATCATCCAGATTACTGTTGTTTTCACGACATTTTTCTTCTGGATCTTGTTGTCTACTTAACTTCTTCATATTGTTGTCTGCTTAACGGAGTAGATGGTTTTCATTCTACAATACGCAATTATCTCTCCTCTGTGACTTGTTCTGCATATTTAAAATTTAAAATTTCATTGCACTACACTATCAAATTCCATGCTAGAATTTGGAGTAGACCAACCTATCTAAACATTATATGATGATCCAATACAACACAACCCTTATGTGCATTCTTTTACAACAATCTATGAAGAGGTTGTTGAGTCAAAACATGTCATCTCATTTAATGCATTTTTTTTGTAGCTAGTTAGCTATGTTGTACACAAAGACTGAGCTTGGACGTGTCATAATGCATTCAAGAACTGACAAGTAGAAGGGAGCAATGAGGGTAGTGCTTATAAAGGGAAAGAGTCAAAGTGAATTGAATTGATTGATTGATCACAATTCCACTTTTAATATTGTTTTACAAAAAAATATGAGTAGTCTGTAAACTAAGTCACTTTAGAGTTGAGATGGGAACATACTTTCCAAACAAAGAGCTTTGTGAAGAACCGCGCCACCCATATTACACATGTGGCCTACAAGGAGCGTATCCCGTGCCTTACTTTCAATGTCTAAGATTATATATTTATTCATCGGATCATGCACGGAGCAAGTTCTCATGTTTTTTTCATTCCAAAAATAACTATGTGACATGATTTATATATGAATTTTTAGATCTGTCCAACTACCTTGTACATCATCACAATTAGTAACCAGATAGTTAGAGTGATTATGACTTATGACAATATTTTTAATGTTGCAGAGAATAACTTTTGTAATCGAAGATAATACAAAGCTTTGAACATCATCAGAATTAGTAACCTGATAGTTAGAGTGATTACGACTCATGACAACATTTTTAATGTTGTAGGGCATATCTTTTGTAATTGAAGGTAATAAAAAGAAATCAGTTGAGATGTGGAACACTATCTGTGATAGTGCTATCGTACATGCAAATGCACTCATGCATGCTGGAATTATTGTAGACACATTCCTCAAAGAAATCTAGTCATATGCCTTTCTTTTGCAAGCTATTTGTCTCACCTACTTATTGCATTTTAGGTGTCATTCACAGGGGTCACCTTCAACAAGGTTGATCTTTGATGGCTCCTTATCTTCCTCGGATTTTTTCACCCGGGGTGGAAAGTTAACCCATATTCAGAAGGTGGAACCTTGTATGCTTTAGGGCTTATCTTGTTTTTGTAAATTGAGAAGATGCTTTTCAAAGTGAAAAAAGGAATTATTTATGAAACAAGTGGGAAATTATGTCCATAACATGGAAATGTGTTTTTGGAGGGCTTGCTGTGGGATTCATAAACAATTAGAAAATCACCCTTGTAACTCTAGCTACTAGTCCCTTTATTGTGACTACAGGGGGATATCAAATATATTTCTCCACAAGCTTGCATAATAGAATCCATATTTCTCCACAGGCTTGCAGAACAAATTCAGGATGCATATCCTGAAGCTGTGAGCATTGCACAGAAGGTTTGGAACAATTTTAGTCATATTCCTTATATTTTTTGAATAAGCATTATGGTTCAAATATTATCTGAACTTTGAGTGTGATCAAATTGGAGCACTGTTGATAGAAAATTGTATATTAATCTAGTGATTTCTTCATGCAAAAATAGAAGAAAATGACCAAATATGAACCATAGTACAAGTTTTCCTTATATAGAAAATATTGAAGCATCATAGCCTACGACATGATAAAATATGTAAATTCTTTCTTCATGCAGAAACAAAAGAAAACAACTAACTATGAAACACAGTAGCAGTTTTCCCTGTATAGAAAATATTGAAGCATCATAGCATATGACATGGTAAAATGTGTAAATTCTATGAGACAACATATTGGGATCTGTCAATAAATCAAACTAAATTCTTAAAAGAAACATTTTTTACTTTTAATCTTCATATTAACGCTTTATTATAAAATAGTAAATATTGTTCGTACACGTACTTGATGCACCATGGCTATGTAGCCTTCAACTATGTGCAAGCATAGACGACAAAGGCTACTAGCTGAATTAACATAATAACTGTAGTGCTCCCTGAATCAACATAATAACTGTAAAAAAGGCGTTGTATCTTGTACAACCTCGAATAGCAAGGTTTGGATTCTTTAATCTGTCCACACTCAGACATATGTTTTTCACTGCACAACCTTGAAAAGAAAGGTTTGGATTCATTAATCTGTCCTACACTCAGACATATGTATTTCACTGCATGATTCTAGCTTAACCTAGCCATGTAGATCTTGTGTGAGGGAAGGAAATTAACATTTGTGTATAGGAGACTAGTTGGATCTGTGTCCAACAAGATCTTGAAATCAAGTTCCCTGCTCTACAATTTTGTTGTGTAAATTCATATTTGGGTAGTTTCTAGATTGTAGATATTTAATTTTCTCGTTCATATGTTTCATGTTTTCCTCCCATTGCAATGTCTTCTTGGTTGGTCCTTATGTTTTTTTTCCTTTTTATGCTTTTGTTTTACCTTGTGTTTTACAACCTCTCCTAGTAATATTAACGATTCGAAATATTATTATTATTATAACAATATTATATCATAATACTAATATTAATATTAATATCAATATTAATATTAATATTAATATTATTTAATATTATTTCTTGTTCATAATAATATTAACATAATAAACTTTAATATTAATGTCAATAATAACAATCATAACAATAAAATATTTAATTTTAATTTAATAATATTAAAATTTAATGTTAATAATATCAATAATAAATTTTAATAAACCATATATTAATAATAATAAATGAATACTAATAAATATAAAAATAATACTAATAACCTTAAATTAACACTAAAGTTTATTAATGCAAACCATTCCATACCATAAATTCTTGAATATTAAACAACTACTTGTGATGACCTTAATATTATTTATGTTCTTAATAACAACAACTTGCCACAAGACACTCATTAGTCCTCGTTGTCTCCACATGGGACTATAATAATTGAAAACCACGATGTTAATATAAGTTGAGTTTTTTGGGAGCTATTTGTTAGGGCCCATTCATGGAGTATAATCAAAATTTTTAGGTACATAGTGATTTACCATCTTATTTAGCCTGTTTAGGAGGTAGAGAGGAAAAA
>APFE031049982.1:0-22176 GCA_000404065.3 Pinus taeda
ATTAGAAATAAAACCATTTTATATATAAACATGAAAAACACATGAAAAATGGCGACTAGGTTTAGGGCATTGACCCCCATGAGCGACCCTACAACAAAGAGCTGGAAACAACCTGGAAGGTGACCCCATTATAGTTTACAGTTTATTTGCAGCATCCTCATAGTTTTCAATCACTGTTTCCGGTTTTATGCCGGTTAGTTTTTGGTCTCTCCTAAATAGTTTTGTTTCCCCATTGACATGCCTACGGGTAGTTGTTAGCTCGGTCATTTGATAGTTATGGTGGACAAAGCTGATTATTCCGCAGTTCCTATGGAAAATTTACCGATATGGTCTCACCCTAGGACCACTCTGGATGATTATTTAGCATTTGACCATGAACTATCTACAGAGGTCCATGCCCTTCCAATTCTCACTCGGCAGCACATACCCACCATCTCGATTCCTTTAGAAGCTTCAGCTACTCGAGAATACACAGGCCCTCTGCTCCTCACGGGTTTGTTATTAGAGGTCACGTGGTGGTGAGACCTCGAAGCACAAACCCTAGGGGAAAATTTGGGTTTGAATATTGCAGGGGAAGGGATGGATAGACCCTTGGAGGGGTATCCTTCAGCACAAGATAGTCGGGCGCTGGTGCATTCTTCTCCTATCGTCTCGGGGAACCCTCCCCGAGGCAACTTCACGGGCATAGGTATTATATCAAGGCATTTCGACAATCTCAGGGCAAAAGGACCTTTGGCAGAGAAGGACCCAACCACACTTGCGGGAGTACAGGGGGATAAGTTGATTATAGCCACGAGCAACAAACAAAAAGGGACTTCCAAAAGGAAAAAATGCCTCCCTCTGTGGAGCAACGAAATCTTCCTCAAGCTTACCGAGGACACACCCTTTTGTGAAGCTACGGATTCAACAGAAAAGGTTCTGGTGGGTCGTGTCAGGGACAGAGATTACAACATGGAGAGGTTCCAAAAATGGACAATGGAAATCTGGGACATCATTTTTCGGAACCTCCTCGAGTACAAACATTTGTTAGGGGATGGTTTTCCTTGCGCTTCAAATGCCTTTCTCACACTAATTGGGCCGTCTCCACAATATGGCACATTGATCATGCACAAGTCCTCCTCCAAAGCTGGACGCCAATGTTCGATCCAAAACTTGAGATGGTGGGGGCAAGACCGATTTGGGTACGACCTCCGGGCCTTTCCCGTCACTTCTCGACAGAGCAGATCTTTAGAGAGATTGGGGATGCCATGGGCTCATATCTTACTTATGATGACTCTTTTATCTCTACAGGAAGAATGGCTTATGCCAGGATATTAGTGCACATGGACATCTGAGATGGGCTTCGAGAGTATATTAACATATAGTGGAGGAATGTTGTAAGGAGACAAATGCTGGATTATGAGGGGGTACCTTTTAGACGTAGGTGATGCCACAAGGTGGGCCACCTATTCAAAGACTTCCCTCTGAACAACTGGTATAGCAAGAAGTCAGTGAGAAATTCTTCTCAAGAGTCACAGGAATATCAGGCTTTATTGCATGAATACCCTGCTAGAGAGGAACAACCTCGTGCCTCTAATGATTTTCATAGGATTGCTACTCCTCGCTCTGGAGGAACAACCACATTTTCGGGCCCCGTTTCTGGTCTTCGGAACCAGCTTAGAGCACTCCAAGGAAGCGTGGTTGGCCACCCCATCGCCCCCAACCTCCTATACCTGGTTTAGCTGCGGCAACCTTGGGTGACTCCAATACATTGGGTATGAATTCCATCCACTTACCCCCCAGTCAATCTTTTCTGATATTCATAATTCAAAATATGAGTAGTTATTGTGTTTGGGAACTGTTTTCTCAATTCAGACCCTTATACAAAGTGTATGTGACATTACTGCCCCGCTCACCTCCTGCCCCCCCACTCCCCCCACTCCTTTTTGCAACCCTCCTCTGCAGCCCCTCGCCTCCTTGACAACGGCCTTGGTACCTAGATATAATACTCGGTCTCGATCAAGGAATTATGTCCAGGACCATGTGGGACTTGATATTCTCCATCCGTCCCCCTCCTCTTCTAAGGCTACTTGAGGTCGTCCCTCTGAACTGAAAAACGCCCAAGCGCAAGCTCATGTTGACATTGCTTTGGGCAAGCAATCTACCATCCCTTGGATTCTTAGAGCAAGAACAACCCCATGTGAACCCCTTCCATGAAGATTCTATCCTACAGTTGCAGAGGGCTAGCTAGGCCTGACAAAAAAACTAGCTCTTCATGAGTTACTCTCTGCTGACTCACTTGATATTATATTCCTCGAGGAGACCTTGGGTCATGCTAATGATATTTCTCATACACTTGAGCACTCTCTCCCAAGGTGGAGATTTTCGCGATTGGATGCCCATGGCCATTCTTGAGGACTTGCATTGGGCATAATCTCACAATCTATCAAGGAAATTAATTGTTGGAGCGATAGGGTTACATTGGGGTTGATGGTCACTCAGTTGAGCTGGAGATGCCCTTCAGGATTATCAATATACAAGGGCCTTTCCAGAATTGCCCTCATTTCTCGGACCACCTTCTGGGTCTGGAACTATTATTGGTTGTTAATATGATAGCGGGTGCGGACCTCAATTTTTGATTAGGACATGCTAAATCTTGGGGACATCGTGCACAAAGGGATTCCCTCTCAGACTACTTCTCATCCATGTTGGAATAGCACCATTTGATCAACATTCCAATTGCAAAAATACAAGCCACTTGGAGGAACAATAGGGTTGGAGATAATGGACTTGCAAGGAGACTGGACAAATTTCTTGTCAAGGAGTAGGTCATGGATGTGGGACTCAATATAAGACAATGGGTTGGCATGGGTGGGCTCTTAGATCACCTACCTATTTATATGGAAATGGAAAGTGGAAGAGACAAACCAAAGGGACCTTTCAAATTCAATTCAACCTGGCGTAAGGATATATCATACATGAGCATGGTCACTGACTTCTAGAAAACAAACCCACCAGGGGTTAGAGGTTCAGCCATGGCTGGGTTTATCCACAATCTAGTAGAGCTCAAAAAGATGTCCAATATCTGGGCCCATGAAAAAAGCATTCACGATGATCAAGCATTGAGACAGTTTGAGATTGAATTGAAGGTTTTTGAAAATGAGCTGGGGGGTCTATATAGATTAGAGGAGCACAAGAAAAACATCACATCCCTCTACTCAGCCCGTGGTAATATCCTCAAAGAAAGGGAATAAAAATGGAGATTGAGGAGTAGGGCCATCTGGATACAAGAGGGGGAGGCTAATACGAAATCTTTATCAAAAGTTTGCTAATGGGAGGAAAGCTATAAACACCATTTTGCAAATGCAGGATGATAAGGGAATATCAGCAAACACTTTCCCTCAGCTCGCCTCACTTGCAAACTCACACTTTAAAAACGCTTACAGTGACCCCAGGGAGACTAATTTAGCAAAAAATATCAGAGTTCCTCATCTTTTCCCTAGATATGTGGAGCAAGACGATGAGGAGGATTTGGTGCAAGAGGTCATTTTGGGGGAGTTGGAGGCCACTTTGAAATGGTTTAGCAAATATAAAGGCCCAGGACCTCATGGTTGGTCCATTGAATTTTATTTCATGTTTTTTGAGTTGATTGGTCCGGATCTTCTTAGTGGTGTGGAGAAGTCAAGGGCTTCGGGATGCTTGGAAGTGGCCATTACCTCCACTTTCATTTCCCTCATTCCGAAGACAGATATTCCATCCACTTTTGATGAATTCCATCCCATTTCGCTTTGTAACTGTTTGTACAAGATAATAGCTAAAATTATAGGAAAGAGATTGAAGCTAATCTTACCAAAGCACATCGTGTGTGAACAATTTGCATTCTTGAAAGACACGCAAATCCATGAGGTGATTGGGACTACATAGGAAGTATTACACTCTCTCCCGTGTAAAAAAGGAAAAGGTATGATAATGAAGGTGGATTTATCTAAAGCTTTTGACAGGGTGAATTGGTTATACCTGAGAATGCTTCTAACCCACCTTGGTTTCCCTTTCTCCTTCATTAAGTGGATTATGATATGCATCACTAACATTCATTTCAATGTTCTGGTCAATGGGAGTGCAACTCCATTCTTCACCTTGGCTCAAGGTTTGCGTCAGGGGTGTCCTCTCTCACCTCTCCTTTTTCTCCTAACCATGGAAGGGCTCAGTCGGATAATTATAGAAGAACATAGGGGAGGAAGACTCATTAGTATTAAGATAACGGATGACTGATGGAGCGATCTTTCTATGACCCTCATTGGTGTCATTTATGGAACGAGGATGGTGAATCTACTTCCCACATATTCTTGAACTGTCATGTTGTTCGCAATTTATGGAATCTTGTGACAACAGTTGTACCCACAAATTGTAACTCGCAGCTGAGCTCTCCGATTGATGCCTAGAACCTTTGGTTTTCCACTGTCTTGCCCCATAAATTAAGAAACCTCCCCTTGTTGTTTTTTTGGGCTGTCTCGATATCTCGCAATCTTTTAATATTCCAAAATACACCCCCTAGGTGGACTATCATTGCAGCCATGATCAAAGCGGATTATGACCTTATCCTTGATGACCCACGCCCTCCCCTAACACACGAATCATCTCTCACGAACATATTGACCCCAAGAGACCCTCGGCATATTTTGATGGGGCTGCACAAGAAGACGACTGTGGTGGGGTGATATCCTACACATATCTGAGAGGCACTCTTACAGCATGTAACTTCGCAGAACTTTCAACAACTTTTTATATCATTAGCTTTGCTTTGGAGAAAAACTGCCATGCATTACAACTGTTTGGTGACTCTAAGATTGTGTGCGACTCGTTGAATAGGAGTTCTTCTTGTTGGTCTTTCTCATTGAGACACATACTTGATGAAGCTATAAGATTGATATCCAATTTTGACTATTTTTCATGTAATCATATCTAGAGGGAGCGGAACTTAGAGGCTAATCATTGGATTCTGATTTCATATGATTGTACATATTTATTTTGATGTTTATTAACTCATATGCGGCCATTTATATGATTGGCACAATACATGTTTTTGGTATTATCTCCCTGTGTGGATTAAGATAATATTTACAGTGTTGTTCTTTTGTTTTATTTTCGACTCTTCTCTCACACTGTGTTTGGGCTACTACCACCATGAGTGGATTTTGGTAGTGGAATTTGATGCTTCTTCGGTAGTGGAATTTGATGCTTCTTCGGAAGCAGTGATCTATATAGAAATATCCGAATATGGATATGCATCTACAAAATGTAATTTCTTTCTTATTAATGAAATTACAAATTTTTCTATTAGAAAAAAATGAAAAACAAACATATATATTAATACTTTTTTATCATATAAATAATAATAATAATAATGATTTATTTTGAATAATCATAATATTAAAAAAAAAAAATTAATTATAATACAAATATTATTAAGAAACCATATAGATTCATTTAATTTAATTGTGTATCAAAGTGAATATAAAAAAGAATTAAATTTATTCAACAAATTTTTTTATAATTAAAATGATGTTTAAATTTTAATTAATCTCAATATATATAAATCTAAAACTAAAATACAGTATCCAAAATAAAAATGAATTTTTTTATAATGTTTATAATAACTAAATAAAAAAATTATTATTATTTAATGATTGGATCTACTGAAATTTTGTAAACTATTTTTATTTTTATTTTAAAACTAATAAGATTTTTCCAGCCCTTGACATAAGTCACGTAAAACAGGGACTTATGCCGGTTATATGAGTCATGCTAACATAGTTCATTGGCATTTTATTACCAATTTCAGGTGATTCGAGAACGGAAAAAAGACGTCAAAATAATTAACAGGCAATTGGATTATTGTGTGGCAGGAAAAGAAAGTCAAAAGAATTAACAAACAATTGGATTATTGTGTGCTCATGTTGTTGCGGTTACACAAGCTGGTCTTGTGAAATCAGAACAGCTTTAATCTACGAAATGTGAATAGACTAACCGCCACTTACAATAGATTTCAGCTAATTGCAGATTAGGTTTAAATTTTAAAGATTTCAGTTAGGGTATAACTTGTTGCGCAGAAACATGTAAAGTGTGAAGTGAAATTTAAAGTTCAAAATTTTGTGAAGAAAATGATATGTTTTTTTTCCTTTTAACTGTACCATAATCCGTTGAAATAATTCACAGAAGACTTCCCAGCAACCATCCCACACATTCAACTGAAAATAAAATGTTAAATCCTTTGCCCACGCATTCAAGTTAGAATAAAATGTTAAATCAAAATGTCAACAAACTTGCATCACGGTAGTCACATAAAAATGCAATTGGATCTCCAATTTTTTATTAAACAAACATATTCAGCGACCAGTTCAAATCAAACTGTAATCCAGTGATCACAGGAGAAATATTGTTCTGCAAGCTCTCTCTTCCCACCAGTGAAGATGATGGGGAGGAGACACAAAGCTTGGGAGATGACAAGTTCAGATCAGACAGATTTCCATGAGCCGCAGGAGAAATATTGTCATGGCACAAAAATGCAATTGGATCTCCAATTTTTTATTAAACAAACATATTCAGCGACCAGTTCAAATCAAACTGTAATCCAGTAATCACAGGAGAAATATTGTTCTGCAAGCTCTCTCTTCCCACCAGTGAAGATGACGGGGAGGAGACAGAAAGCTTGGGAGATGACAAGTTCAGATCAGACAGATTTCCATGAGCCGCAGGAGAAATATTGTCGTGTGCCACGTTCTCCTTGCTTCGGATCAGGGAAGAGAGGGTTCTTGATCGCTTCGCTATTGGTTCGTTGTTAGTGTCAGCATGTGACTCTGACGGGCTTAATGGAGTCGATATTAGTGGCACTGCGCACTTCTGGCCTGACTCAGCCAGGGAAGAAACCCCAATTGGATTATCATATTCATTATTTTCTCCCACAGAACCAACGCCCCAATTTAATTCGTCGAGGGGAATTTCATGAGAGAGGGGCATGCCACAAAAATGGCCTGACTCAGCCAGGGAAGAAACCCCAATTAGATTATCATATTCATTATTCTCTTCCATAGAACCAACGACCCAATTTAATTCGTCGAGGAGAATTTCACGAGAGAGGGGCATGCCACAAAAATGGCCTGACTCAGCCAGGGAAGAAACCCCAATTGGATTATCATATTCATTATTCTCTTCCATAGAACCAACGCCCCAATTTAATTCGTCGAGGGGAATTTCACGAGACCAGGACCACGGAATTCTCGAGGCAGAAAGTTGTAGAAGCAGAAAGTTCTCGTCACGCAATTCTAGAGGCAGAGAGTTCTCGAACAAATCAAATTCCGGAATTTCGAAGGGAATTTCAGGATGCAAATCATGAGGCTCTTCTCCAGACAAGTTAAACTCGTTCAGGGGCTCAAAGGATGAGATTTGATGGATATTCTCTTCCCCAGTACCTCGGTCCCCAAGCGAATTAAATTCCACGAGGGGAATTTGGTGATATAAATCACGAGACTCGTCCGCACACAAACTAATAAATTTGTGCAGGGGCTTGTCATCAAAATCTAGAGGCTTCTCATCAAAATCTAGAGGCTCGTCTCCAGACAAACAACTACAGTCTTCCAGAGAGGAAACAGCCACAACCACTTGCTTCTGAGACTCTCCTATTCCCGTCACTTGTTTCTGAAACGAAGAAGAATGACAATATGCATTATCCTCAACCCTCATGATATTTCCTCTCACTCTGACCCAAGGCCATTCCCATCCCTTGCCGACACTCTCCCATTCCGGTCACTTGCTTCTGAAACAAGGAAGCATCAAAATATGCATTATAATCCAAGAAAGCATCCAAAGATGCATTATCATCCAAAATAGTATTAGTGATGCTATCACTCTCATGACCTATTCCCATCCCTTGCTTATGAAACTCACCCATTCCATTGCTTAAGTCCATTATGAGAAGATCAAGATCCACTGATCCTACTACTCATAAACAATAAGGAGATCCAGACAAACATTTGGTTGAAGAGTGTGGCCTTTTATAGTTTAAGCTTGGCTGAGGGCCACCCTCTATCTAGGGTTTTTACCAAATGGTTTGGCATTTAATAATTATTTTTTTTTATTTTTTTCCCGCTCACAACGGTAATGCCCAGGGTATCACCATTAATCATAAGAGTCGAGTAATGGCCAGGGTATCACCATTAATCATAAGACTGGGTCTAGATAACCGTTGGATGGAAAAACCTTTAATCTACCATAAAATATGAAACAAAATGTGAACATATCACATTTTGAAAGTGTGAACGTATCATGCCAATAATGGTCAGGGTATAACCATTAATCATAAGACTGGATCCATCAGCACGTGTTTACTAGATAACCATCTGATGGCAAAAAATGTGAACATATCACATTTTGAAAATGGAAACCTATATCATGCACGAAACTAGTCTGTTTTATAGAAATTTTATTATATATAATATAAAAAATTTTAGTACACAAATATTTAAATAAATTATTATAAATGACTTACTAATTATTAAATTGAGATTTATCTATACAAATTTACTAAAGAGCAAGTTCCAATGTACAAGCACCTATGAAATAGTCACTTAAAAATAAAAAATTAATAAAATAATGTTATCTAAGAAATTTGTTAATATGACATTTTTATTATTTTACTTTTATCAAAAATAACCAATTAAATGTCACATTTATCAAAATAACCCCATGCATATTTTATATTTAAATTAATTTAATAGCACATGATTTAATAAAATTAAAATTAAAATTAAAAAAGGTAAATTTAAAATTTAAATTAGTTAAATTCCATTTCATTTCATTATATATATATATATATATATATAATATATATATTTCAATATTTAATAAATTTAAATTTTAAGAAAATATAAAAGAAAATTAAACTAACCAAATAAATACATTTTTATCAAAATATATATCCATATACATTTTATATTTAAATTAATATATTTACACGAGATTTCATAAAATTTAAATTTAAAATAAACACTATAACACATTTTCATTGGCTTACACATTATAACATGGAAAATCAATATTAACTTTTTAAAACCAAATTTCCTCTCATTGGCAAAGCCTTTGAAATTATACTAATTAATCAAAAGAAAAATATACTTTTAAAGAAGCAATATATCTCACAAGCAAGTGCAAAAACAAAGATATTATCAAAAAATAGTCCTCAAAAAATCATAGTATGCATAGAATGATTTCATCCTTTGGGATGGTCCTTAGAGCTTCTCAATATTATCTTGAAAATAAGTTCCTACATTATACAATCCATGAAATCCCCTGCTTTTAGAGGCCTTCAACACTTTATATTTACATCTTGCAACTTATTCTTTCAACTTCTTCTTTACGTCAATAATGGTTACAACTATTGAGTTTCATTACCTAAACCTTCTTTACTTTAGGAAATTAATTATTATATCTTTGACTAGAACATAACCTTCTTATTACAAAAGTATAGGGTCATTTACTTTATATATCAAATAAATATGCCACCCAAACTTGGTAGTGAGATGAGACAATTTTGATCCTACTAGGAAGGAACACATTCCATGGTTTCATGATGATCTCATCCCCACCTCAACTCATTGCTCATACCTAGAAAATGTGACCTGAATTTATGAAGGGAATGAAATTATGTGTAGATTTATAACCAAAACTTAGAGATACATTGAAACTTTAAATCTATTAATAAATGGAAAATGTTTAGGCTACTTACATGGAGAATGAAAAAAACTACCTAAAATGGTGGTAGATTATCCCTCACAAGAAATCTGAAATCTACACCATTCTTTGAATTATATTATAATGATGCCCAAAGCCCTTTTAACATTAAAAAAATCAAGGAGAAACCATAAAAATAAAAAAACATAACTCTAGGAGATCAATCACAAAATGCTTGTGGTCTTCCATGGCGACACCAAATTTATGGGGTTGTAACTTTGGCATAGGATTATTGTTTGAAACAAATAATAGTCCATTGAAAAAGGTATGTATACAAGAAGTAAAATTTTCAACTACTAATGGAGTATAAAGTTTTCATAGTATTCTATCCCCAAAAAACTGTTGTTTAAGGCCTTAAAGTGACTCCATAAATTCACAACCTAAAAACTATAGAAAAAAATGTAAAAGCATGAAAATATGTTGTGAGTCAATGGAATAGGTTAGTGGAAATGGATATCCACTTTGATTATCTATACCCCTTAGGAAGAAATGTTATCCATTGTTATGAGGTCTTTCACGATATAGGAAAACTTCTACTAAACTTTGCTCCTAGTTAGCCACATGCCTTGGTGCAGGATCTAGTATTGCTTAACAAGCTAATATATTTCGATCCTCCATTGGACAGTAACCCTAATATATGTGTCCACATTTTAATGAATAGTGGAATGTTCAATGAAACTTGGGTTAATATTTTTCAATATGAGTTGAGCCAATGGTTGAAATGCCAAGCCCACATGAGACAGGATGTAGCCAACTCAGTTATTGAGCTATGTTGTAGTTGCGTTGAACATGGGGGCAGTATCATCTCATGTTTTTGGATGCGTTGAGTTGTACATGCAAAAATGTGTATGATCATCATGATGACGACCTCTATCTAGCCATAAATGTTGGGGTGAAATTTAAATGATTTAGTGAGATTGGTGTCCAACAATGACTAGAGGCTTGACCATATTGCACTTAGGAACCTATTATCCTATTTTTATATGATGTTTTGTGAGATCCCAAAATGTAAGAACGCCCATTCAAATAATATGTTGGCAGTTGTGAGATACTCTTGTTGTAGGTAAATGTAATGTCTATCTTAGAAAATATATCAATAAGCAAAAAAAACACAATCAATACCATGCTTGGCTGAAGTAGGTACAAATATATAGTTTAACAATAAGGATTCCTAAATATGATTAAGAGCATATAGAGGATTGTACATTTTTTTTTCCTCTTAATAGTTGGTTTGGTAATGGCAAAAGTGACTAACAACTTGATACATTTTCCAACATCATATCAAAGATTTTTCCAAGAAAACTAGTTATGTAATAATTTCATATTCTTACCCATACTAAAGATTGCTACTAACTCACTGTAAGGTGCCTCTCAAATAATCTTTCCATGTGTGCTTGAAGGAACACAAAGGTGTGTGAGGTAGCAAAACAATGCACTCACTAGGTGAAATTATGGAACTTGCTTTCGTGTCATCAAAATCTAGTATGTGGTAGCAAACTTTGAGTCACCATTGTATGGTTGTAGTGACCTATGATCCAATGTGGATGATATTTACCATCTGTATAATATAATGTTTCCATTCTTAGGATGATGAGATTATGGAACACATGTTGTAATTTCCCTTGCCTCTAGATAAGAAACACTATGTCACCATATCCTAAATTACATTAGTTAGTTTCTGAGTTTTTCCTCTCGAAGCACATTTGGATGTGTTATATTTATAAAACCATATACTTTTGTATGTACCTATTATATTTATGGTTATAAAACCTAGCTTAAATTTATGTATATATCTATAATTTAATAAATTATTTGGTTATTATTATTTCTATATCAATTAGGGTTTCCTATGAAATAATCTAGAATTACGTGTTCAAGAGTCACAATAAATTACATAACCAACATATAATTCATATTATGAAGCATTATGCAATTGTACTAAAATATTTCGTTATCACCTTCATTGAACCTCACACTGAAGCAACGCCATTCCACGATAGCCGAAAACCACGCTTAGCCAAGTAACTAGCCCTACTAGGCCACGAGAGGGCTCTCTTTATAAGGATATCAGCCGAGATGACTCAATCAAGAAATTTATATTAGGCTAGATATAGTAGCACAATGTTTGATTTGATTTTGAAGAGTTTTGCTGATCACGGGGAGCCAGATAGTTAGCGCAAGGAAATTAGGTCAAAATTGCACGGTTTTGATGGGGAAAGCTAGGCACAAGGGTGAACACTCTATGGTTTGATGGGTGAAGTGATTCAAAGATAGTTGAGGAGCTAAAAAGAGAATGTAAGCAAGATGGATTCCTTCTAAAATGAAGAAAACATAAGCTGTGAATATTTTCCAAAAACAGAGCATAAATATTATGGGTTATGCCTATCAACTTGAAAACATCCACTTAAAGAGTATGAAATGATGAAATGGAGTAAACAATACATTTTAAGATATGAAAACATAACAAAAATAAAATGAACATCATACCACATGGATCCCAAAGAAATAGTTGCAAGTTTTCATTAATCTCCTGCTAAAACTGATACAAAATGATGTCTACTCAAAGAAAGAAAAGAAGAGTTTATGTCAGCCCTCATTGCACTATTATTGATGGAGTATCCCACCAACCTAAATGGATCTCTCTTGATGACATCCCAAAAGGAGTGATAGAAGCTCGCTGAGAATGGTCCGGACCTTTATTTTGAGGGAAGGTAAACATAACCTTACACATTTCCTCTTCCCTTAGAGGGGAAGTCAACAAATTATTCCAATCATAATAAATAAGACATTGAATTCCTTCTAATATGGAACCATTATGAAGAAGTTGGGGACCTTAACCCATTGAGGGGAGTAACATAAGGGAGTAGGCCTCACATCTAGTGGCGTGGATATTTCAAGGTGGATCGGTCGGTGGTTTGATCTACCCCAAGGGAGGATGGCTCACTTAAGGTAGTAATTCAACATGACAATATTATAGACCAAAAGGAAACGGTCTAATGAGGCCATGATTTACTTAGGCCCTACTCTTCTATTAGACAAGGTATAAAGGAATTTTGGGGTTTGGCCTCATATAAGTTCAAGGCTAAGGTAAGATGCTCCATGTATTTATGTTGGACGTGCATGATTATGGAGTCCCCTCTTGTTGTGGTGGCCCATAGTAGTATTGAAGTTCCCCCAATGATGGAGTTATTCCCATACTCAATATTTTCCAAGTCCAACAACGATTTCTAGCATTCTTAGCTTTATGGGAAGTGGGTAGGAATGCACACATTTATCACAGAGAAGTGTTGATGTTTATCAACTTTGTTAAAAGTAGTAGCTGCAACGGCCTCGAGACACCCCTCTTGAGCTTAGTGTTTCGATCTTGCTAGTGTTCCAAAATTAATGTTTAATGGATTTGATGGATTGTTTATGCAACTTGGTCTCGTGTAGCATGGTAACATTGGGAATTTCTTTTTTGATGATGGATTTTACTTTCACGATTCTCTTTACCAAAATGAGTCCTCTACAATTCCAAGATATTATATTCATTAATCACTTTTATGGGTTCCTCAACCCCTTTTTAGTGACCGAGTTATTTCCTTTCTTCGCTCCACATCCCTTTTTTCCTGCATTTTCCACTTGTCATGGGATTGTATGTTATACTCCCAATTCTTCGTCTTTCTTAGTCTTTTCCCATCTCACTTTGTTCTTTGTTTTTATTCATTCCTTCCTCTCATTTCAAGTAGGTTGTTTCATCCTATGCCAGCCTCAGCTACCTTCTACCAACCTTTGTTTCTATGTTGATCCATCTCCTTTGGGAGAGGTCACGAGGCCTTCTAATTCCTCATTGTCTTCCAATAACTCTTCCGAGGACGTGTGAGTTTTCAGACTTGAATTGGGTTCCATATGTCCTCGAGAGGGGAGGATAAGGGGCTCAGAGTGAGGGGTAAAGAACTGAGTAGCTGGTAAGGGAGGCACAATGGTTCCAAAACCAACTAAACTAGCCTTCAAGCTCAATACCTCAATTTTTTTTCAGTTTCTAATACCTCGCTATCCCCATGAGACAAGTGACTGAGGGGTTCGAGGCCATCCCCAAACCACCGGAGTTTCCATGGGGTGGGTGCTTTGAGGATTTTAGGCACTTGACCTCAGTCCATTGCTCGAGATCCTCGAGAAGGTTTATCCACTCGGTGGCCCCCTTTATGGCATCCTTTAGCAAAGTGCCCATACTCATGGCACACTTTTCACTTGAAGGGCAACTCATCATAGTCAACCTCTTGTACGTGCCACAAGTTATCCATAGAGAGGTTAACTGCTGCCAAGAGCCCTTTTTTTAGGTCCACCTCCACGCAGATCCTAGCACATGATAAAAAACCATCATTTGGTTCAAAGTAGTCAAGGTATTTCCCAAGAGTGTTCCCTTACCTCCCCCTCCACTAATGAAAAGTCAAACTTGTTACCAATGATTTTCATCACTCATTTTTTCTATAGTCTTCTTTGTAACTTTTGTGGGATTCACTACTTCAACCCAAAATCATGGGTTCGTCACCTCAATCTCTTCATTACTAGTTTTGTATTTACTTTTCTCTAGTCCCATCCTTTATAGAAGTTAAAATTTATGCCTTAAGAAGGTTCAAATTGTGAAACTTGTATTGTACCCCTTTCTAAAATCATGAGACATTTCCTTGGAATCTTCACAAAACTTTTCCCTCATATCAAAATTTTGGGTCAATATTTGTGTTTTCCTCAAAATCATCTCTCAATTTCATCATCATATGAGGGACCTAGATTAGCGTCTTCATTGAATATATCAACGCCTTGGTATCAAGTAATTTGACCCCTTATGCTATGCTCATGCTTATTTTATTTTCTAGTGCCATACTTTATCCTCATGACTAGTTTAACTTGCTTTCCAATATAGGTATACTTCTTTTGATTTTTTTGAAGATGATGTTACGTTATGCCTTTGTGAGGAGGGTAAAATTTTAGCTATGGTGAAATATCCCTAGTGAGAGACTTACCTAAAATATATAATATATACATTTACACTCCTTTGTAGAAAGAATTACAATATTTACCACATTTAAAATATATATATATCTATATCTATATCTATCTATCTATCTATCTATATATATATATATATATATATATATCTATATATTATATATATATATATATATATATATATATATATATATATATTATATATATCGATATCGATATATATATATTTGGAATTTGATTATTAAACATATGTTTTAAATTTAATTAGTAAACTTATAATAAGAAATAAAACGATTTTATATATAAACATGAAAAACACATGAAAACTAGCGACTAGGTTTAGGGCATTGAGCTCGATGAGCGACCCTACAACAAAGAGCTAGAAGCAACCTCGAAGGTGACCCCATTATAGTTTACAGTTTATTTGCAGCATCCTCACAGTTTTCAATCATTGTTTCTGGTTTTATGGCGGTTAGTTTTTGGTCACTCCTAAACAGTTTTGTTTCCCCACTGACATACCTACAGGTAGTTGTCAGCTCGGTTTTTTGATAGTTATGGTGGACAAAGCTGATTATTCCGCAGTCCCTATGGAAAATTTACCGATATGGTCTCACCCTCGGACCACTCTGGATGATTATTTAGCATTTGACCATGAACTATCTACACAGGTCCATGCCCTTCCAATTCTCACTCGGCAGCACATACCCACCATCTCGATTCCTTTAGAAGCTTCAGCTACTCGATAATACACAGGCCCTCAGTTCCTCACGGGTTTGTTATCACACGTCACGCGGTGGTGAGACCTGGGAGCAAAAATTTGGGTTCGAATATTGCAGGGGAAGGGATGGATAGACCCTTGGAGGGGTATCCTTCAGCACAAGATAGCCGGGCGCTGGTTCATTCTTCTCCCCTCGTCTTGGGGAACCCTCCCCGAGGCAACTTCATGGGCATAGGTATTATATCAAGGCATTTCGACAATCTCGGGGCAAAAGGACCTTTGGCAGAGAAGGACCCAACTACACTTGCAGCAGTACAGGGGGATAAGTTGATTATAGCCACGAGCAACAAACAAAAAGGGACTTCCAAAAGGAAAAAATGCCTCCCTCTGTGGAGCAACAAAATCTTCCTCAAGCTTGCTGAGGACACATCCTTTTGTGAAGCTACGAATTCAGCAGAAAAGGTTCTGGTGGGTCATGTCAGGGACAGAAATTACAACATGGAGAGGTTCCAAAAATGGACAATGGAAATCTGGGGACATCATTTGTCGGAACCTCCTCGAGTAGAAAAATTTGTTAGGGGATGGTTTTCCTTGCATTTAAAATGCCTTGCTCACACTAATTGGGCCCTCTCCACAATATGGCACATTGATCAAGCACAAGTCCTCCTCCGAAGCTGGATGCCAATGTTCGATCCAGAACTTGAGATGGTGGGGGCAAGACTGATTTGGGTACGACCTCCGGGCCTTTCCCGTCACTTCTCGACAGTGCAGATCTTCAGAAAGATTGGGGATGCCATGGGCTCATACCTTACTTATGATGAATCTTTTATCTCTACAGGAAGAATGGCTTATGCCAGGATATTAGTGCACATGGACCTCTGAGATGGGCTTCCAGAGTATATTAACATATAGTGGAGGAATGTTGTAAGGAGACAGATGCTGGATTATGAGGGGGTACCTTTCAGACGTAGGCGCTGCTAGAAGGTGGGGCACCTATTCAAAGACTTCCCTCTGAACAAGTGGTATAGCAAGAAGTCAGCGAGACATTCTTCTCAAGAATCACACGAACAGGAGGCTTTATTGCATGAATACCCTACTAGAGAGGAACAACCTCGTGCCTCTAATGATTTTCATTGGATTGCTACTCCTCGCTCTGGAGGAACGACCACATTTTTGGGCCCTAGTTTCTGGTCTTCGGAACTAGCTTAGAGCACTACGAGGAAGCATGGTTGGCCACCACATCGCCCCCAACCTCCTATACCTGGTTTAGCTGCGGCAACCTTAGGTGACTCCAATACATTGGGTATGAATTCCATCGACTTACCCCCACTCAATCTTTTCTGATATTCATAATTCAAAATCTGAGTAGTTATTGTGTTTGGGAACTTTTTTCTCAATTCAGACCCCTGTACAAAGTGTATGTGACATTACTCCCCCACTCACCTCATGGCCCCCCACTCCCCCCACTCCTTTTTGCACCCCTCCTCCATAGCCCCTGGCCTCCTTGGTAACGGCCTTGGTACCTAGATATAATACTTGGTATCGATCAAGGAATTATGTCTAGGACCATGTGGGACTTGATATTCTCCATCTGTCCCCCTCCTCTTCTAAGGCGACTTGAGGCCGTCCCTCTGAACTGAAAAACGCACAAGCGCAAGCTGATGTTGACATTGCTTTGGGCAAGCAATCTACCATCCCTTGGATTCTTAGAGCAAGAACAACCCCATGTGAACCCCTTCCACGAAGATTCTATCCTACAGTTGCAGAGGGCTAGCTAGGCCTGACAAAAAAACTAGCTCTTCATGAGTTACTCTTTGCCGACGCACTTGATATTATATTCCTCTAGGAGACCTTGGGTCATGCTAATGATATTGCTCATAGACTTGAGCACTCTCTGCCAAGGTGGAGATTTTCGGGATTGGATGCCCATGGCCATTCTTGAGGACTTGCATTGGGCATAATCTCACAATCTATCGAGGAAATTAACTGTTGAAGCGATAGGGTTACATTGGGGCTGATGTTCACTCAGTTGAGCTCGGGATGCCCTTCAGGATTATCAATATACATGGGCCTTTCCAGAATTGCCCTAATTTCTCGGACCGCCTTCTCGGTCTAGAACTATTATTGGTTGTTAATATGATAGTCGGTGGGGACCTCAATTTTTGATTAGGACATGCTGAATCTTGGGGACATCGTGCACAAAGGGATTCCCTCTCAGACTACTTCTCATCCATGTTGGAATAACACCATCTAATCAACATTCCAACTGCAAAAATGCAAGCCACTTGGAGGAACAATAGGGTTGGAGATAATGGACTTGCAAGGAGACTGGACAAATTTCTTGTCAAGGAGTAGGTCATGGATGTGGGACTCATTATAAGGCAATGGGTTGGCATGGGTGGGCTCTGAGATCACCTACCTATTTATATGGAAATGGAAAGTGGAAGAGACAAACCAAAGGGACCTTTCAAATTCAATTCAACCTGGCGTAAGGATATACCATACATCAGCATGGTCACTGACTTCTAGAAAACAAACCCACCAGGGGTTAGAGGTTCAGCCATGGCTGGGTTTATCGACAATCTAGCAGAGCTTAAAAAGATGTCCAAAATCTGGGCCCATGAAAAAAGCATTCACGATGATCAAGCATTGAGACAGATTGAGATTGAACTGAAGGTTTTTGAAAATGGGCTAGGGGGTCTATATAGATTAGAGGAGCACAAGAAAAACATCACATCCCTCTACTCAGCCCATGGTAATATCCTCAAAGAAAGGGAATAAAAATGGAGATTGAGGAGTAGGGCCATCTAGATATAAGAGGGGGAGCTTAATACGAAATCTTTATAAAAAGTTTGCTAATGGGAGGAAAGCTATAAACACCATTTTGCAAATGCAGGATGATAAGGGAATATCAGCAAACACTTTCCCTCAGCTCCCCTCACTTGCAAACTCACACTTTAAAAACGCCTATACTAACCCCAGGGAGACTAATTTAGCAAAAATTATCAGAGTTCCTCATCTTTTCCCTAGATATGTGGAGCAAGACGATGAGGAGGATTTGGTGCAACAGGTCCTGGGTCTGGAACTATTATTGGTTGTTAATATGATAGTCGGTGGGGACCTCAATTTTTCATTAGGACATGCTGAATCTTGCGGACATCATGCACAAAGGGATTCCCTCTCGGACTACCTCTCATCCATGTTGGAATAACACCATCTAATCAACATTCCAACTGCAAAAATACAAGCCACTTGGAGGAACAATAGGGTTGGAGATAGTGGACTTGCAAGGAGACTCGACAGATTTCTTGTCAAGGAGTAGGTCATGGATGTGGGACTCAATATAAGACAATGGGTTGGCATGGGTGGGCTCTGAGATCACCTACCTATTTATATGGAAATGGAAAGTGGAAGAGACAAACCAAAGGGACCTTTCAAATTCAATTCAACCTGGCGTAAGGATATATCATACATCAGCATGGTCACTGACTTCTAGAAAACAAACCCACTAGGGGTTAGAGGTTCAGCCATGGCTGGGTTTATCCACAATCTAGCAGAGCTGAAAAAGATGTCCAAAATTTGGGCCCATGAAAAAAGCATTCACGATGATCAAGCATTGAGACAGATTGAGATTGAACTGAAGGTTTTTGAAAATGAACTGGGGGGTCTATATAGATTAGAGGAGCACAAGAAAAACATCACATCCCTCTACTCAGCCCATGGTAATATCCTCAAAGAAAGGGAATAAAAATGGAGATTGAGGAGTAGGGCCATCTAGATACAAGAGGGGGAGGCTAATACGAAATCTTTATAAAAAGTTTGCTAATGGGAGGAAAGCTATAAACACCATTTTGCAAATGCAGGATGATAACGGAATATCAGCAAACACTTTCCCTCAGCTCCCCTCACTTGCAAACTCACACTTTAAAAACACCTATAGTGACCCCAGGGAGACTAATTTAGCAAAAATTATCAGAGTTCCTCATCTTTTCCATAGATATGTGGAGCAAGACGATGAGGAGGATTTGGTACAACAGGTCATTTTGGGGGATTTGGAGGCCACTTTGAAATGGTTTAGCAAAGACAAAACCCGAGGACCTCATGGTTTGTCCATTGAATTTTATTTGGCTTTTTTGAGTTGATTGGTCCGGATCTTCTTAGTGGTGTGGAGAAGTCAAGGGCTTCGGGATGCTTGGAAGTGGCCATTACCTTCACTTTCATTTCCCTAATTCCGAAGACAGATATTCCATCCACTTTTGATGAATTCCATCCCATTTCGCTTTGTAACTATTTGTACATGATAATAGCTAAAATTATAGGAAACAGATTGAAGCTAATCTTACCAAAGCACATCCCGCGTGAACAATTTGCATTCTTGAAAGACACGCAAATCCATGAGTTGATAGTTGTCACCTCGATTTTTTTATAGTTATGGTGGACAAAGCTGATTATTCCGTAGTTCCTATGGAAAATTTACGGATATGGTCTCACCCTAGGACCACTCTGGTTGATTATTTAGCATTTGACCATGAACTATCTACAGAGGTCCATGCCCTTCCAATTCTCACTCGGCAGCACATACCCACCATCTCGATTCCTTTATAAGCTTCAGCTACTCGAGAATACACAGGCCCTCCGCTCCTCACGGGTTTGTTATCAGAGGTCACGCGGTGGTGAGACCTGGGAGCACAAACCCTAGGGGAAAATTTGGGTTCGAATATTACAGGGGAAGGGATGGATAGACCCTTGGAGGGGTATCCTTCAGCACAAGATAGCCGGGCGCTGGTGCATTCTTCCCCCCTCGTCTCGGGGAACCCTCCCCGAGGCAACTTCACGGGCATAGGTATTATATCAAGGCATTTCGACAATCTCAGGGCAGAAGGACCTTTGGCAGAGAAGGACCCAACCACACTTGCGGCAGTACAGGGGGATAGGTTGATTATAGCCATGAGCAACAAACAAAAAGGGACTTCCAAAAGGAAAAAAATGCCTCCCTCTGTGGAGCAACGAAATCTTAGTTGTCAGCTCGGTTTTTAGATAGTTATGGTGGACAAAGCTGATTATTCCGCAGTTCCTATAGAAAATTTACCGATATGGTCTCTTCCTAGGACCACTCTGGATGATTATTTAGCATTTGACCATGAACTATCTACAGAGGTCCATGCCCTTCCAATTCTCACTCGGCAGCACATACGCACCATCCCGATTCCTTTAGAAGCTTCAGCTACTCGAGAATACACAGGCCCTCCGCTCCTCACGGGTTTGTTATGAGAGGTCACACGGTGGTGAGACCTTGGAGCACAAACCCTAGGGGAAAATTTGGGTTCGAATATTGCAGGGGAAGGGATGGATAGACCCTTGGAGGGGTATCCTTCAGCACAAGATAGTCATGCACTGGTGCATTCTTCTCGCCTCATCTCGGGGAACCCTCCCCGAGGAAACTTCACGGGCATAGGTATTATATCAAGGCATTTCGACAATCTCAGTGCAAAAGGACCTTTGGCAGAGAAGGACCCAACCACACTTGCGGCAGTACAGGGGGATAAGTTGATTATAGCCACGAGCAACAAACAAAAAGGGACTTCCAAAAGGAAAAAATGCCTCCCTCTGTGGAGCAACGAAATCTTCCTCAAGCTTGCCGAGGACACACCCTTTTGTGAAGCTACGGATTCAGCAGAAAAGGTTTTGGTGGGTCGTGTTAGGACAAAGATTACAATGTGGAGAGGTTCCAAAAATGGACAATGGAAATCTGGGGACATCATTTGTCGGAACCTCCTAGGGTACAAACATTTGTTAGGGGATGGTTTTCCTTGCGCTTCAAATGCCTTGCTCACACTAATTGGGCCCTCTCCACAATATGGCACATTGATCAAGCACAAATCCTCCTCCGAAGCTGGACACCAATGTTCGATCCCGAACTTGAGATTGTGGGGGCAAGACTGATTTGGGTACGACCTCCGGACCTTTCCCGTCACTTCTAGACAGAGCAAATCTTCAAACAGATTGGGGATGCCATGGGCTCATACCTTACTTATGATGACTCTTTTATCTCTATAGGAAGAATGGGTTATGCGATGATATTAGTGCACATGGACCTCTCAGATGGGCTTCCAGAGTATATTAACATATAGTGGAGTGTTACACTGAAATTTGTCACCATGACTATCTGCAGTTAATATGACTCCATCAATAGTCATATTATCCTCCTTGTCAAGCCTCATACCTCTGCTCTTCATGTCAAACTTCAAAAAGAGAGAAAGTCACTTAAAAACATGTTTATCTCTGGGTACGCAGGTTCTCTCTACCTTGCCTGCGTGTACGCACTCCAAACACACTGTACCTGCGTACTTGTACGCTCTGTAAGCCAAAGGATGGGTGCGTACCCCTGTAAAGGTCAAAAGGCGCGAGTTTCATCTTTAAAAAGTTACTTGTGGTCACTTCTAGAGCCTTCTAGAAGAGTGTTTGACGTGTATTGAGCGCCTCCAGATGGTTCATGCATCCCTATGATAGAGGAACTTATCCCATCAAGAGAGGAGCGACCCCATCCAAAAGAGGGAGTATCCCATTGATGTTGGAACTGAATAACTTCCTCTAGAACACTATAAATACAGGCCTTGGGCCAGAGGAGGGGAAGTGGAAAGCTGAACATTCCAAAGGGTAGATGCTGCTAGAATTAGGACTTCCATTGTAAGCTTGTGAGGAGA
>APFE031049983.1:0-13627 GCA_000404065.3 Pinus taeda
CTCATGATGAAAGATCTTCCTTCAAGTGATCAAGCTTCTTCTGAAGGACCTGCTCTGATACCAATTGTTGGAAATAATACTGAGAGGGGGGGTGAATCAGTATTATCAAGTCAAATATTCCTTTTTCAAAAACAAGTGATATATGCTACTTCAGTTAGTTAAACCGCGTATATACGCAACTAAGCAGAAGGAAACTCGTGTATACAAAGCAAACTTTTAATTTACTTTATCTTTCTGATGATGATTGTTAATATGTGTTGCAGAATCAAATAACCATTAACCAGAGATAGTAAAATAGATCAGAAAGACAATCACACACAAGAACACAAGATATAAGGTGGAAACCCAATGTGGGTGAAAACCACCTGCTGCAATTCGTCTCTATCTTCTTTTAAATTAGAAACTTCTTTTACAATGTACTGGTGCAGTCCTTTACCAGTACGTAGGTTGCAACCTGCAAAGAGCTACAACCCTCTCCCATTCTCCAACTTCTCCTGGAAGGAAGCTACAACCCCCTTGAGCTCTTGCACTAGCCAAGATACTAGTATGTAGGTGTTGGCCTACAGAAGGCTACAACCTTCTCTTTCTTCTAGGGACCACGTTTCATAAATTTTAAGACTGGATCCATGAACATCAATCAATCATCAAGAATTTCTCCATCAACCAATCTCCTTTCCACCAATTAGATCTGAATCAAGTAGATACTTCTCTGACATCTGTACCCAAGACACACTACCAGAAACCACACACCAAAAACTGAACCCAGAACACAGCAGCAATAAACAGAAGCAGCTAGATCACAACTTAAAGTATATACGCTATTTCAATAACCTGCAACATGCGTGCATACGCTTCTATGTTTGGAACAATCTGCGTATACGATGTTTTCATTCACCGAACCAACGTGTATACGCGCCTTCGCTTCACTGAACCTGCGTACAGATCTATAAACAATAATTCGCTCTCTCAGATATTCAAAAACACTAATTAACCCAGATTATCAGTGTTATAGATCAAGCAAGTGCCACATATAATAGTCCAAAATCATACAAAGATAATATCATTCAAGCTTAAAGATTATGACCCATCAATAGAACTTATCCTTCTTCTTTGCGCTAAGGTTCCTCCTTTATTCAGATCCAGATCTACACCATAATCCAATTACCAGTATTCCAGATCTACCACTTTTTCAGATATTCAATAATAATCCAGATGATCATTTGCCACATGATCTCCTTCCTCTTTTATAGTCTTAGGCCTTCCTCAACACCACGGTCCAAAACCATAATAAACCAATACCATGGACCCAATACTAGGGATCAACACATCTGACGAGACGACATGGTCCAAAACCATAGGTTCATATCCCAAGGACTAACTACCATGGTCCAAAAGCAAGTTCTCCAACATATACGCGCCTTTGTTACATCTAACCCGCGTGTATACGCGCCTTACTCTAGATGAACCTGCATATATGCCTTTTCTTTCATTCTAAAAGCCTGAAATGAGATCTGTTACCAAAGAGTGTTGCCATTAAGGACAACACCAGTGCCATAGCATCAAACCTATGCCATAATGCCAACATATATATCTATCTATCTATATATATATATATATATATATTATATATATATATATATATTATATATATAATAATACATATTAATGTGATTTATAATGATTTCTGGTAATCAAATGTTAATGAAAATCAATCACTTGGCTACAAAAGGTTAAGCATGAATGATGATCACTTTAAACAAAATGATATAAGACATATCACATATCATAATAACATCAATTGTCAATATATGTGCTTAAAAATATCAATTCCAAATTATTCAAAAGTGATATAATGCAGAATTTTATGAAAAATTCACACATAACAACATCAAAAGATTGTTTAATTGCATAACATGAAACAAAGAGACATTGATAAAAGTACCATATGTATTTGAATCCTCTTACGAAAGTAACAGTCTAATTCGCTCTTCTTATTCTAAAAATTTCAAAAAGATACAGAAATATAAGTCCTCTTGAAATCCCCTTTACAACAAGTTTGAACCTTGATCCTTGTCTTCTACAAAAGTAAATTAAAAAGTGCAGAAATGCTATCTTCTTAAATCTAATTTTAATGCAATTTTAGGACCCTTTCTCAAATGACATGAAAGGGTATTTATAGTAAAAATAAAAACAAATTGTTCGTAAAAAGTGCTTAAAGTGGTTGGAACAACCTTTCTAAAAATATGGGATTTCATGTTAAAAATAGAATTGCGATAGCTCTTAAAAAGATGCATTGCATCTATCATTCCTCCTGCAGCTTCAAGTTACAAATATCGAGCATAGTTTGGATCTCTAGTGGATGACTCATCCTGGCATGCAACTGATCTGTGTATACCACATCTGAGAGTTCTAGCATCATGCGATCTGCTGCACCAACAAGACATTTGATTGTCATTTGTTGGCTATGTGGTTTGACTAAATAGAACCAATATGTATCCCAATTGAGGCTTTCTAATGTTTTGAGTTGCTCCTCTCTGGTATTCAAATCTTGCTTCCATTGTTTTCCCAATACTTTTTCTTTTGGAATATTTTTTGGGGAACACTCAAAAATTAAATTGGCATTGTGTAAGTTATTGTTTAGCATCTCAATGATATTATTCCTCACCGCCTTGGCCCTTGAAGTTTCTCTTTCTTCTTTGATCAGTTGTGTCTCCTAGTGTGAAAATAATATCTCTTTATAAGATTCTTCAATTACTGGCAATTTAGTAGCCTTTCCCTTTTTTGTGCTTTACCAAGAGATATAACCTGTGATTTTGTCATCTGCATCCTCGAATTCCAACTTGGAATTGACCGCTTGATTTATCAGTGTGTTGGTTTTGATACATAGTGGATGAATGAGAGATGTCTTTTTGCAGAGTTGGGTTATCTATTGAGATAGGAAATTATTTATTTCTAAGGCTTCCTTTATAAACTCTTCAACTATGGGATTGTCTTTGAATTGCTCCATTGAGAGTTGTAGCTGCTTTATTTGCTCACCCTTAGATTTAATCTCTTCATGATGTTCCATTTTTAGCTGTTCGAACTCCTGAGATAACAGTTGTTGCCTTTCAATATCCTGCTGATCAATCCTCTATTTTTCTACCCTTAACTGTTCTTCAAGCCGTTTAATCTTTTGATATTTTTCCTTGACGAATTGATTGACTTCGGTTTCTTTATCTATCGTGGCAGCTATATACGCTCCTACAAACTGAGATAATTTGGTCAAGTCCTCAAAGGGATTGACCTATGAGTATTTCCATATGACATTCATGGATTCACCTTGAGGAACTATTGTTGATGCTTGGTCTATCTTTCTCTTTTTCCATTGCCTTTTGACTACAACTCTGTGTTTAGGGTTATAAAACACATCCAACAATGGAATTTCTTCTATGCTCACTGTAATCTATGATGAAGGATACTCAGGGATTACCTCAATTCATTTTGGAGCTAAGTCATTGCTGGATGGTGTTTCAATCACAAGATCATGAATTATGGGTTATTGTCTTAAAGGGAATCCCATTGCGATAACATTTTGGGTATCACTTTGTCCTTTAATATGTTGATCAAACTGTTCCCATTCTTTGATCAATATCAGATCAATGTGAACATCTGTGTCCTTCTGTTCACTTGCCTTCTCACCTGTCTCAGATGCACCAGAAGTTTTATCTATATCATGCTCCATGCTTTACTCCATTTGCTAGATGAACAGTGCAATATTCAATAGGTCTAGTGGTACTATCTGAAGCCTTTGCATCCTGTATTGGATGAATTGGTCCATTTTTTCTGATCCCAGCTTGATTTTTTCCATGTGGCTCACTTGTGTGAATGTCTTTACTAATGTAAATAAGTCATCGAATTCATGTTTCTCATAGACAAATTGTTTAACCTTTACCAGAGTAGTAAAATTAAAAGCAACTTTATTCGGGTCATACTGTCTTTTGGGAATAACAGCTAGGTTCAAACCTTTTGTTTTCTCGGCTTCAATTTGAGCATGTTTACAGTCATGCAATGAATAGATGCGGCATCGAATAGGAAAGGAAGGCCATAACTATTTCTTGGTGTCTTTGAGATTTTTCGTAAGCCCTTTTTCAACTATCTAATAAGCTATTTCCCTAGCCAATAGTTTATCTGGGACATATAGAGGAAGGACATGCGGGCCTGTAATGCTACCAAAAACCCTAATGTATGTGAACAGTTCTTCCCCAAACCAACTTCCAATTGAAGTTAAATCAATACTAGCCTCCTTGGACAGTCGAGGACCTGGTCTATTAAAAATGGCCTGATGAATGGGTAGGATGAAGCCATCAAAATTTTTGTAGAAATGCTTCTTATATTGTTTCTTCCACAGGAATTTATTGTAAACATCGATAGGGCTTGGGTCGTAGATAGTCCATTTCCATCCCATGATGGGAAAATCGGAATTGAAACAAATGGTATCGACTATGTAGGCACTCATATAAAATGGGGGAACAAATCGAGTGGTAACAAACCTATTTTTCCTATAATCAAGTATTTGAATGGCCATTTTGTCTAATAGGATAGTAGACCAATCCATTACAAAAGAGTTCAATGCTGCTTCTATTAACGGAACCATTTTAATGGAAAACTTAGCAGAATTGGAGCTTCCAAATAATCTACACATCATTGCAGCAACATAACAATATGGAGAGGTTAGGGAGTCCACATAATACATACTGGATGATTCGTGCTTGTGTTTGTTAGGGAAATGCCTCCATTGCCTGATGGAGTCGGACTCTATTTGATTTTCCTTCGAGAAAGCTTCAAGGAATGCCTTATTGTAGTACTTTTGAGGCTTTGAAAAATGATACATTTTCTTCAAGTCTTTAGGCTTGAAGGATCCAAACATTCTTTCGTCAGCTGTGAAGAGCATCTTGTCCGATATATTGATGCTTTCAATTACCCATTTTACCATGTCATTATATGGCAAAATCTTTGGGCCAACCTCTATTCAATGAAGAAAAGAGTCGGCTAAATCACCAAGTGTGTTTTCTGACTCTGGAGGTCCATCAATAGTTGCATGTCCCTTAGTTACCTTTGGCTTTTCCATTTCTAACATATCATATATGCCTTCCCATGCAATTTTCCCACAATATTAACATGTGGTATCCGAGATAAATACAATTTTTTCTTGTCCTTCTACCACTACAGGGGGAGCTTTCATCTTTTGAGCTTCCTTTAACATTTTGGCTGGCTGCATACTCCCAGATTCAAACTTTGAAAATGCAACAGAGGATAGTGATAGGATAAAACTTTTAGAGAAGCTAAATGCTTGTAAAGATAGCATTGAAAGAAGTACAGATGAAAACTGGAACAAGGGCATTTGATGCGAAAGATTTCGTATTATAACTTGATATGAACACGAAGGATGAAATCTTGAAGGACCGCAGACATAACTGTTCTTAATGCTTTGTCGTAAACAACAACGTGAAACTTTAATGCTCAATGAATGGATTGCATCGTAGATTTCCAAAGGTCTTATTAGAATGTCTGCCATGAAATTTTCGATTTTGTGATGAACGATTTCAATATATTATTTTAATATGTAAAGAGCGATCACATATCACAAGTCGGGAGTTATAGGTGTCATGTTCCAAGAGTCTTTTGAATTTTCGTGATTGCGATAAGTAATGACCTGACATATAGAGTTGGGTAATTCCTCATTTAACTCGCCTGCATGGTGTTTTCCCTTTATTATTATTGAACCACTTTATTGTATGTTGACATCGTATCGCGCGTCCCCGAGGTAAGTAAAACTTGTCTCTATTGGGATCACGATATGAGATCAATGTATATCGCATCGCAAGTTTTCGGGTACGTGAAATGCGAGAATCATATCGCTTCGCAAAGTTTCAATGGACAGCTAAAACATATTCTTTGGAATCTGTGATATATGATATGCGATAGTTTTATCGCATCGCATGTTTTTCAATGGTTTGCTTAAGAGGCTCTACGATTGAGACTTTCACATCACAACATGATTATTCGGATTGAATGTCCCTTAACCTTAAGTGATTGCGGTTTTTGATGTGTGTTGTTTTTAGAGGGTTTTTTGAAGCACTTTTATTTAAAAATTAAGAAACAAAGAAATTTATTTCTATGTAAAGGTTTTATTGCTTTTTTACAAAATAAAGGGACCCTATTTCCTATTTAGCACCTTAGAATAAGATTAAGAAAAATTTGAAATGCAGGGGTTGTTGTATAGCACAAAAATTAGTGATTCACTAAAAGAACCAGTGCTCTCTGAATAAAATGATGAAATTTGTAACACTTTCTCAAGTACAAACAATTGAGGAAAAGGAAAATATTTTTAAATTAGTTAGATAAACAAAATTACTCTGAATAAGAAAAATTGATCAATTTTCCAATCTCTTTTCCAAACCCTTATTATAAAACAAAACATTTTTGGTTTCTTCAAGTCTTGATTGGTTGTTAAAGATAAAGTAGGGGACTCCTGCAACTTAGCTTTTTGAATTTACTCTTTTGTCATAGGTAGTTCCACTACTACCAGCAAATGTCTATAGTCTCGACATGGTTACCTTTTAACCATCAATTATTCATTATTCCATCCATCTAAGAGTATAATCTTTTAAAGATAATTTCAGAAAGATATTTCTATATATATTTTCATTTTTCATTTTTTTATTTTTCCTTTTTCTTTTCTGGATAAAAGGCATTGCCCTGGTTTGGGAGCCAAAAGATGACAATGCCATTCACTAGTTTTAATTGAACTGAACAAGCTGGCCATTACCTTCTTTTCGTATGCAGTATTGGTAATTTCAGTTTAATTAGTTCTTTATGATCATGGTAAGCAGGCTCATAATGAGACCTCTTATCTTTTATATCATATAGATTTTAGAATTACACTCTAAAAAATCATAAACCTATTGGGTGGGGTGAATATTTGACTCCTTAAGAGTTATTGGATGACAATTATAGAGATGTAGATGCTTAGTCATAGAAAGTCTTTACTTTTTTTTTTAATAACCTTTCTAAACTAATAAAACACAAAATGATTTACTATGTTTTCCAGCTTTGAAAGATTTCACAATTTCAAAGAACATCTTAGAGCTTTATGATGTTTATCTAGTTTCCAAAACTGTAATCATTTCCTTGAAAGTTTCTACTTTTTAAAAGAGGACATTCACAATATATTTTCAACGAGATTTCAATAGTAAAAAGCCAATGGTATACTATTTACAACATTATTTCTGAAAGAACTCAAAATTTGCATAAAAATATATTCATATAAGAAGGGGTTACCTCCTTAGGGAAAGCATTTCTTCAGGATAAGCCCAGTCACAAGACTAGAATCTCCCTTTCATGTTAAGTCTTGCAGTAGAAATGTTGATGACCCTATATTTTCGACAATCTAGAATGGTCCAAGCCACATCTTCTGAAATTTGGTATGCTTACCTTGTCTTCATGTGCTTTCTCCCATTTCAAAATGAGATCACCAATCTGTAATGTTTTTGAGCTGGCTGAACTTGCATCAAAAGATGATTTAATGACTTGTTGATGTTTAGGATGAGTAATCTTGGATTTTTCTCTTTCCTCATCAAATTTAAGAATTTGATCAAACCTTAATTGAATAGAGGAAGAAGGAGTTTCTTCAATGAATTGTACTAGGGCTAGTGATGGGAGGGCTAGATTTGGTGGAATAACAACTTCTTTCCCATACACTAAGTTAAAAGGAGAAGTACCTATTGAGGCCTTCTGAGTTATACAATTTCCCCATAGTGCAAATATTAAATATTTATGCCAATTCTTTTGGATTTGATCAACAGTTCTTTTAATAATCCTTATGAGATTTTTGTTAATTGACTCTGATAAGCCATTTCGTTGGGGATAGTAATTTGCAGAGTATTTTAACTTAAAACCTCTCTTAAGAGAAAATTCGACTATAATATTTCCAGAAAATAAGATGCATTGTCAAAGATAAGTGCATTAGGTAAAAAAATCCTGGTGATCATGAAATGACCAATAAATTCAATAATCACATTAGAATTTGCTACCTTTAGTGGAATTGCTTCTACCCACTTAGTGAAGTAGTCTGTGGCTGTAAGGATGTACCTGTGTTGCTTGGAAGAATGAGGAACAATCTCTCCTATAATATCAAGCCCCCACTACTCAAATGGTTGCTCAATATTAACTGGTTGTAAAGGAAAGGCTAGTTTCCTTTGTCTCCCACTAGCAGTTTGGCATAATTTACATTTCCTTACATAGTCATGGGTATCCTTGAACAAAGTTGGCCATAATACCCCGCATGTTGTAGTGTCTTCTCCAAAGTGTCCACCAGCTGGGCCATCATGGAGTTCCTGTAAAACTGTTTGTGCTTCATATTTTTCAAGGCAACTTAACATAATAGAATCATAGTTTCTTCTCAATAACACATCATCAATGATTTCATAGTGTTTGGCTTTTAACCTTAGGGCACGTTTGTTTTTGTAGCTGAATTCAGGGGGGGCATATCCATTTTTCAAGTAAAAAATTGGATCAGCATATTGAGATTCAAAATCAATCATACTTATCTCATTCATTTGTGCAGTACTAGCTGAATCTTCATGATCTAGTATATAGGAAGCTCCTACCAACAACCTACAAAAACCTTGTCCTCTAACAATTTTCGTTGGTTTAATATCAATGTAATGTTCTTATAAATTTGTTACCCAATTAGTTATTTTCTCTCCTACCTCTCTTTGAATTAGCAGTTCCCTCACTGCAGAGAATGGGACTATCACTTTTGTATGTGTTTTAAGGAGAAAAGGTCTAAAATCTTTAACAGACTTAAATACAATGAATTCTTGTTTCTCGAATTCTGAAAAATTAAGCTAAACACCCTGCAAATTGGAACTAAAGAAAGATATGGGTTCTTCCACCTGTTGATCATTGATTTGTGTTAAAACAACAACATAAGATTATTGAGTTGCCAAAGTATACAAAATAAAATGACTAGAAAAATTTGGAGTATTCAAAGCAGGAGCATTAATGATTGCTTGTTTGATTGAGTCAAAAGCTTCTCTTTTGTTATGTCCCCATTTGAAGACTGAATTTTTCCTAATCATGGATTGCAAGGGTAGAACAATATGAGAAAAATCATGAACAAATATTTTTACAAAATTTATCTGTCCCGAGAATGATTGCATAGATTTCTTATTATGTGGTAAAGGGATATTAGAAATCTCCTTTATCCTATCAGGATCAATGTATATGCCATTTTTGGATACATTAAACCCTAAGCGTTTACCTTCATTAAGAGCAAAGAATGATTTTTTACGATTTAGGGAGATCCCATACTTTTTGCAACGTTCAAAGATTTTCTTTAAATCATGTAAATGGTTGCTCTTTTTCTTAAAATAGATAGTTATGTCATCCAAGTAAATAACGATCGTTTTATTGATCAAACCTTTGAAAGCTATATCCATGGCTCATTGGAAAGTAGCTCCAACATTTATCAAACCAAAAGGAATTGTTTTATTGATCAAACCTTTGAAAGCTATATCCATGGCTCATTGGAAAGTAGCTCCAGCATTTATCAAACCAAAAGGAATTTTATGATAAGCGTATGTTCCCCATTTGGTTCTAAATGTAGTCATTAATCTATCATATGGATGTACCAGGATCTGATTATATCCAGAAAAAAACCATCAATAAAAGACATTAATTTTGAGCCAGCTATTGATTGCAGTATCTACTCCATTGTTGGTAATGGGAAATTATCCTTTTGACATGCTTTGTTGATATTTCTAAAATCTATGCAAATCCTAATATCGACATTCTTTTTCCTGACAAGTACCAAATTTGAGACCCATTTCGAATGTCTCACAGGAAAATTTATTTTGGCTTTAAGGAGTTTATTCAACTCTACTTTTATTTGACTCTCAAGATTAGGGTGAATTTTCCTTAATTTTTCTTGTACAAGTTTCTCATCAGAAATCATTGGAATTGTATGTTGAATAATAGAGGTATCATAAGTCTTCAGATCCTCATAATTCCAAACAAAAACATTTTTTTATATTTTTTCAATAATCGGATGAAAGAAAATCCTTCATGAGGTGAAAGTCCAAGACCTAGATTGACATTTTGTGGTTTGGCATCGGTACCAAGGTTTAGTAATTCAAACCTTAAATTTGAACTTTGAAGCTTTGAATTAATGACCTTTTTGAATCTATCCTTAATATCATAAAGATCTTCCAATTTAACAACAGATTTAGGAATAGGATTTTCATTGAGTTTCTGCTTTAATTGAAGATCATGATCACTTTCATCAATGATTTGGTCATCATAAGATCCTTCAAATGTCAAGAAATCTAATATATCCTCATCATGATTGAACACACGCCAATTGGTGACATTATCTGGGATGGATGGTCTAAAAATAAACTCAATAGAAAATTTATTTGGACTATAATCCTCATATGGAAGGAGCTTAGAAGCTACATTAGCCAGGATATCTGCTACTGCATTCTGTGATCTGGGAATAGGATAGATATCAAATGCCATAAAATGAGATATAATATCTTGAACAAGTGATCGATAATGCTTCAGCTGTCCTGAAAGATAGTGAATAGTATTTCTCACTTGTTTAATGAAAATTTTAGAATCACCAAATACTTTTAGATATTGGACATTCAGGCTTATTACTTTATATAGACCTTGAACCAATGCTTCATATTCTGCAGTATTATTGGTACACTCAAATTCTAACCTACATGATAACATTGTCTTTTCTCCTTCAGGACTAACTAAAATACATCCTGCTCTTGCACCGTCATTAGATTTAGATCCATCAAAATACAAGGACCAAAACAAAGGCTTATCTACAGGTTTATCTACAAGTTTATCTATAATATTAACACATTTAGAAGTATTGGTATGTGAAAAATTCTCAACTTGCGATGTGAAATTACTAACTGAAAAAGGTGATTGCTAAGCATTGAAGTTCCCAAAAAAATATTTAACCAAATAGTTTCCAAGAATATTATTATTGAAGGCTATTGGTTCATTATCTTCATTAAATCATGTTACAGTGTGAGTCAAGTGTTTTTCACGGTAAATTCTGAGTTGATTTGGCTTTCTGTTATAAGGAAGCCACATGTGAGACCAATCAATTGAAATATAACCATGAAGTTTTTCAGACCAATCTCCGCTAAGAATTAAACCATAAAAGTCAGGGATGTCAGCAATCAATATGTCAATTATTTGAACAACCCTTGGATCAGCAGATAGTCTAATAGTAACTGAATTTATTTCTCCTAAAACTTGAACCTTAGTTCAATCTAATTGGACAATATGAATTGCAGACTTCTCGGGTTCAATATTTAATTTGGAGCAAACTGATGCTGGCATTGTATTTGATGAAGCCCCTGAATCACTCAAGAAGTTATGCAAATTTCTATTGTAGATCTCATAAGTTAAAAGAAAAGGAGGGGTATGAGAATTTGATCTATCTTCGATAAAAAAATGCATCAGTAGAATATACCTTATCAGATGGTGGCCTACCCAATCCTCTAGCAGCCTTGGATAATACATTAGTTGGAAGAGAAGAAGAAGCTATTGCATTTAATTCGTTAAGTAACAACTTGTGTTGATGTTTGAGCTTGCTAAGTTCATGCAAAGAAATGTTTGCTCGAGTCTTCTTCATATCTTCAACTATGTTATAATCCATAGAATCTGTAACTACTAGAGTTTTTGATGATGATGGAGGATTGGATGAAGATGGTTTTGTTTGGGGAGATGAAATAGGAGTTTTCTCTTTAGCAATAGGATTTTAGTTTTTCTTCTTTTGATTTGACTGATTAGGTCCTATGATACTCTTACTTCTGGTGTTTACTAGTAGGGCTTCATGTTCATTTTCGTTATCAGAGTTGGGTAGAATAAAATCCCACATTCCATGACATTCAACTGTTTCTTCTTCCTCTGTTTCTTCAGCTGATAAAACAATATCTTCTTCTTCATCATCATCTAAATCATATTCTGCATTTGATATAGCATTTGGGGGTTTAGGATTGGTTGGTTGATTTCTTTTAAAATTCCTAAATGTTTTTTTTGATGAATTTTCAACTACCTGCTTTTTAATATCTACCATTTCATTGAACATAGTTTTAAGAACTTTTTGTAGGCCTTCCATGTCATATGGATATTTGGTTACTTTCTTCTTTGATTCATCTCTAAAAGTTACTTTCTTGGATATTCTTTCCTCTAATGCGTTTTTCTTTTCTACGGCCAAGATACGTTTTTCAACATCTATTGCTTCTTTCATATTTTTTGCTAACGTTTGTTTGGCAGCTCTATCAATGAAGATGGCTGTGTTTGAAGGTAGAGAAGAAATGTACCATTCATTTCGGACCTCCTCACTAGGCTTGGATGCTGCAGGTATTTTATTCAAAAACTTATTGAAACGTGAGTTGAAGTCCTTAATGGGTTCTTTTGGTTCATCTTTCAAATTGGAAAGGTCGTTTATCAAAGTTGTTGTAGACCTATCATCTCCAAATTTAGTTAGAAATTGCTCTTGAAAAGCATCCCAGCTATTAACTGAGCCTGATGGTAATGAAAAGTACCATAAGCTAGCTGCTCCTTGTAGAGTATATGGGAATAATCTTACAACATTCAAATTAATGGACAACATGAAATTATTTATATGTTCTTCCGCTAACAGGCCGTTATCAGGATTAAATTTAGGTAACCATTTTTTTGGATGTGTTGGCAATTGGGTCAATGGTGCAGGCATTCTAACAGCTCCTGGGTTGGTCCATGGCCTTGGTTGAGCTTGATTATGTGCCATTGTTGGGATATTAGTAGAAGACAATGAAGCAGTGGGTGAAGGTGATTAGGTAGAGGATGGTGTAGCTCTTGTACCTGTGTGAATCACAATCTCAAGTTGGGAAGCGAGTGTGTGACCTTGCAATGATATGGATGGAATGGACGATGATGATGAAAGACTCTCGCTGCTAGATTCTAATGGTGTCTTCCTAGGCCTTTTACGACTTGGTAGAGGGAATTCAACTGGTGGGATTCCAAATTTTTCACTCTCTGCTCTAGTTAGTGGTTGTGATGGGATATATTGAGAAGTGAAACTGCCTTGGGATAACTCAGACTCTTCTTGAGATATTGAAATCCCCTGCAATTTGTGAATCAAAGATTGTACTTCAGGGGGTTCAGAAGAAGCATTGTCTCGCTTGTTTAGGATTTCAACAGTGGGTTCTGTATTCGTATTTTAAACTTCTCTCTTGGGCATAGGAGATTTGGACTGTGAATGAGAAGTTGGAGGAGATGGTGAGGGACTTTTACTCTTAGAACAACTTGTAGATTTATATTTACTCGCCTTTCATAGTCAAACCCTCCTTCTAGCACCAAAAATGTTGATACCTCTAAAATCATTGCACCAACATTGGGGATAACCACCCGGTCCAACCCTTAATGCAGTTCCTTTTCCATTTGGGATGATGGCTCTAACTAGATAGTATGGGATCAGTTTCCCAATAAAGTGTGATTTGATGCATTGGTGTTTAACATATATAACAAATGATAGATGATTTGGACAATGAAAGTATACAAAGATATATATATA
>APFE031049983.1:13928-28033 GCA_000404065.3 Pinus taeda
TATATAACCCGAGTAATACAATATCAATGCGATTTATAATGATTTCTGGTAATCAAATGTTAATGAAAATCAATCACTTGGCTACAAAAAGTTAAGCATGAATGATGATCACTTTAAAAAAAGTGATATAAGACATATCACATATCATAATAACATCAATTGTCAGCATATGTGCTTAAAAATATCAATTCCAAATTATTCAAAAGTGATATAATGCAGAATTGTATGAAAAATTCACATATAACAACAATATCGAATCAAAACACTATTTAATTGCATAACATGAAACAAAGAGACATTGATAAAAGTACCATATGTATTTGAATCCTCTTACAAAAGTAACAGTCTGGTTCACTCTTCTTCTTTTGAAAACTTCAAAAAGATACAGAAATGCAAGTCCTCTTGAAATCTCTTTTACAACAAGTTTGAACCTTGATCCTTGTCTTCTACAAAAGTAAATTAAGAAGTCCAAAAATGCTATCTTCTTAAATCTAATTTTAATACAATTTCAGGACCCTTTCTCAAATGACATGAAAGGGTATTTATAGTAAAATTAAAAACAAATTGTTCGTAAAAAGTGCTTAAAGTGGTTGGAACAACCTTTCTCAAAATATGGGATTTCATGTTAAAAATAGAAATGTGATAGCTCTTGAAAAGATGCATTGCATCTACCATTCCTCCTGCAGCTTCAAGTTACAAATATCGAGCATAGTTTGGATCTCTGGTGGATGACTCATCCTGGCATGCAATTGACCTGTGTATACCGCATCCGAGAGTTATGGCATCATGCGGTCTGTTGCATCAACAAGACATTTGATTGCCATTTGTTGGCGATGTGGTTTGACTAAATAGAACCAATATCTATCCCAATTGAGGCTTTCTAATTTTTTGAGTTGCTCCTCTCTGGTATTCAAATCTTGCTTCCATTGTTTTTCCAATACTTTTGCTTTTGGAAGATTTTCTTGGGAACACTCAAAAGTTAAATTGGCACTGTGTGAGTTATCATCTATTAGCTCAATGATATTATTCCTCACCACCGTGTCCCTTGAAGTTTCTCTTTCTGCTTTGATCAGTTGTGTCTCCCATTCTGAAAATAATATCTCTTTATGAGATTCTTCAATTACTGGCAATTTAGTAGCCCTTCCCTTTTCTGTGCTTTGCCAAGAGATATAACTTGTGATTTTGTCATCTGCATCCTCAAATTCCAACCTGGAATTGACCACTTTATCTATCATTGTGTTGGTTTTGATACATAGTGGATGAATGAGAGATATGTTTTGGCAGAGTTGGGTTAGCTGTTGAGAAAGGAAATTATTTATTTCTAAGGCTTCCTTTATAAACTCTTCAACTATGGGATTGTCTTTGAATTGCTCCATTGAGAGTTGTAGTTGCTTTATTTGCTCATCCTTAGATTTAATCTCTTCATGATGTGCTAGTTTTAGCTGTTCGACCTCCTGAGATAACTGTTGTTTCCTTTCAATAGTCTGTTGATCAATCCTCTATTTTTCTACCCTTAATTGTTCTTCAAGCTGTTTAATATTTTGATCTTTTTCCTTCACCAATTGATTGACTTCGCTTGCTTTATCTATTTTGGCAACTGTATACACTCCTGCAAACTGAGATAATTTGGTCAAGTCGTCAGAGGGATTGACCTCTAAGTCTTTTCAGGAACTGTTGCTAATGCTTGGTCTATCTTTCTCTTTTTCCGTTGCCTTTTGACTACAACTCTATGTTTAGGGCTATAAAACACATCCAACGGTGGAATTTCTTCTATGCTCAGTGTAATCTATGATGATGGATACTCAGGGATTACCTCAATTTCTTTTGGAGCTGAGTCCTTGTTGGATGGTGTTTCAATCACAGGATCATGAATTATGAGTTGTTTTCTTAAAGGGGATCTCGTTATGATAACATTTTGGGTATCACTTTTTCCTTTAATCTATTGATCAAACTCTTCCCATTCTTTGATCAATATCAGATCAACGTGAACATCTGTGTCCATCTGTTCACTTGCCTTCTCACTTGTCTCGGTTGCACCAAAAGTTTTCTCTATATCCTGCTCCACGCTTTGCTCCATTTTCTGGATGAATGGTGAAATATTCAATAGGTCCAGTGGTACTGTATGAATCCTTTGCATCCTGTATTGGGTGAATTGGTCCATTTTTGTTGATCCTAGCTTGACTTTTGCCTTGTGGCTCACTTGTGTGATTGTCTCTGTTGATGTAAATAAGTCATCGAATTCATCTTTCTCATGGACGAATTGTTTAACCTTTACCTGAGTATTAAAATTAAAAGCAACTTTATTCGGGTCATACTTTCTTTTGGGAATAACAGCTAGGTTCAAACCCTTTGTTTTCTTGGCTGAAATTTGAGCATGTTTATAGTCATGCAATGAATAGATGCATCATCGAACAGGAAAGGCAGGCCATAACTATTTCTTGGCGTCTTTGAGATTTTTCGTAAGCCCTTTTTCAAATGTCTAATAAGTTATTTCCCTAGCCAATAGTTTATCTGGGACATATAGAGGAAGGACATGCGGGTCGATAATGCTACCAAAAGCCCTAATGTATGTGAACATCTCTTCCCCAAACCAACTTCCATTTGAAATTAAATCAATACTAGCCTACTCGGACCGCCGAGGAGCTGGTCTATTAAAAATGACCTGATGAATGGGTAGGATGAAGCCATGAGAAATTTTGTAGAAATGTTTCTTATATTGTTTCTGCCACAAGAATTTATGGTAAACATGGATAGGGCTTGGGTCCTGGACAGTCCATTTCCATCCCATGATGGGAAAATCAGAATTGAAACAAATGGTATCGACTATGTAGGCACTCATATAAAATGGGGGAACAACTCGGGTGGTAACAAACCTATTTTTCCTATAATCAAGTATTTCAATGGCCAATTTGTCTGATAGGATAGTAGCCCAATCCATTACAAAAGAGTTCAATGCTACTTCTATTAACGGAACCATTTCAATGGAAAACTTAGTAGAATTGGAGCTTCCAAATAATCTACACATCATTGCGGCAATGTAACAATATGGAGATGCTAGGGAGTCCACAGAATACATATTGGATGATTTGTGCTTGTGTTTGTTGGGGAAATGCCTCCTTTTCCTGATGGGGTCAAACTCTATTTGATTTTCCTTCGAGAAAGCTTCAAGGAATGCCTTATTGTAGTACTTCTGAGGCTCTAGCAAATGATACATTTTCTTCAAGTCTTCAAGCTTGAAGGATCCAAACATTCTTCCATCAACTGTGAAGAGTGTCCTGTCTGTTATATTGATGCTTTCAATTACCCATTTGACCATGTCATTATATGGCAAAATATTTGGGTGGGCCGCTATTTGATGAAGAAAAGAGCCAACTAAATCATCAAGTGTGTTTTCTGACTGTGCAGATCCATGAGTTATTGCATGTCCCTTAGTTACCTTTGGCTTTTCCATTTCTAACATATCATATATGCCTTCCCATGCAAGTTTCCCACAATCTTGACATGTGGTATCCAATATCAATACAATTTTTTCTTGTCCTTCTGCCACTGCAGGGTGAGCTTTTGTCTTTCGAGTTTTCTTTGACATTTTGGTTGGCTGCATACTCCCAAATTCAAACTGTGAAAATGCAATAGAGGATAGTGATAGGATAAAACTTTCAGAGCAGCTAAATCCTTGTAAAGATAGTAATGAAAGAAGCACAGACGAAAATCAGAACATGAGCATTTGATGCGAAATATTTCGTATTATAACTTGATATTAACACGAAGGATGAAATCTTGAAGGACTGCGGTCATAACTATTCTTAATGCTTTGTCGTAACCAACGACGTGAAACTTTAATGTTCAATGAATGGATCGCATTGCAGATTTCCAAAGGTCTTATTAGAATGTGTGCCATGAACTTTCAAGTTTTGCGATGAGCGATTTCAATATATTATTTTAATATGTAAAAAGCAATCACATATCGCAAGTCGAGAGTTATAGGTGTCATGTTCCAAGATTCTTTTGAATTTCCGCGATTGCGATAAGTAATGACCTGGAATATAGAGTTGGGTAATTCCTTATTTAACTCACTCGAATGTTGTTTTCCATTTATTATTATTGAACCACTTTATTATATTTTGAGATTGCATCATGCGCCCCCAAGGTAAGTAACACTTGTCTCTGTTGGGATCGTGATATGTGATCAATGTATATTGCATCGCAAGTTTTCAGGGCCAGCTTCATTTGGTTTTCGGGGTATGCGAAATGTGAGAATCATATCACATCGCATTGTTTCAATGGACCGCTAAAACATATTCTTTGGAATTTGAGATATGAAAAATATGATAGTTTTATTGCATCGCATGTTTGTCAATGGTTTTCTTAAGAGGCTCTACGATTGAGACTTTCGCATCGCAACATGATTATTCAGATTGAATGTCCCTTAACCTTAAGCGATTGCGATTTGCGATGTGTGTTGTTTTTAGAGGGTTTTTTTGAAGCACTTTTATTTTAAAAACAAGAAACAAAGAAATTAATTTCTATGTAAAGGTTTTATTGTTTTTTTACAAACTAAAGGGACCCTATTTCCTATTTAGAATCTTAGAATAAGATTAAGAAAATTTTGAAATGGGGGGTTTGTTGTATAGCACAACAATTGGCGATTCACTAAAATAACCAGTTATCTCTAAATAAAATGATGAAATTTCTAACACTTTCTCAAGTACAAGCAATTGAGGAAAAGGAAACTATTTTGAAATTAGTTGGATAAACAAAATTACTCTAAATAAGAAAAATTAATCAATTTTCAAATCTCTTTTTCAAAACCTTATTATAGATCAAAACATTTTTGAAATCAATATTCGTAATGGAAATATTGAGACTGCGAGACAACGCGCGCCTCCTGTGCGTTCCCCTGACCTAGTAACCGACTGCTGGTCCTTTCTTGCACCGCGAGGCCTCTGGCCTCTGGCCTTCCATGGCCTCTCTGAACCCAACCACGGAGGGCCCTGATCAAACCAATGCAGATGCGTTCTTGTCTGCTGCAGATGCATTCTCTAACTTAATCAAATCTCTTCAGCCTTAGAGAGCTCGCCCTGCGCTGTCCAAGTTTGTCAAGAAACTCGATGGGTTGCAAGAGGTCGTCCTTCCTCCTTCGATACCACAAATGGTTGCTCTCTCTTTAGCTAAGCGGGGGCTCATCGGATAGTTCACCAGCCTATGGCCTTCCTCGAAAACTGTTCAACGATGGATTGAAAGAAACTGGGCAGACAAAGTTAATGGCAAAATCTCCATTCGTTTCTGTGGAAAAGGTTATTATACTTTCCACTTTGAATCTAGAGCAGACAAGGACCTAATATTCAGAAATGGACCATACTTCATGGACTCTCGTGGTCTATACCTGAACAAATGGACTCCAGATTTCGATCCTAAGCTGGATGTCCCTAATGTTGTTCCGGTCTGGGTTCGTCTCCCGCACCTCCCGCTCCACTGCTGGGGAGATGGCTCAGTTCGAGCCATCGGCAATGCTGTTGGAAAATACATTGATCGGTGTGAGCCTAAGGATAATATACAGGCATGTGCGCAGATATGCGTTGAATTTGATCTCGGCAAGGGTCTTCTAGAAGCAATCAAACTAAAAGTGGATGATTTGACGCATATTCAGCAACTGGACTACGAACAAATTCCTTTCAAATGCAAGGTATGCCACGAATACCTCCATTTTGCCAATCATTGTTCTAAAATTGTTAATGTTGAACTTGCTCAATCAGAAGAACAATGGGAAACTGTAAAGAAAAAGAAGACTGCCTCTGGCTTGGAAGCAAACTTTGAAGAAGCTCCTCCCAAAACTGCCCCTCCCAAGCCTAATCCCCCTTCAGCTTCGCCCAAAGCCTCCTCCTCAGCTGCCCCTTCTCCCTCCTCTCCTCTTGGTCCACCCATCTTCCCCACCTCGGGGCCATCCACTGGTTCTCCCCTGATCTCTTCAAAACCCTTTGGCGCCCTCTCTCTCCCTGATAATGATCCCCCTAATCCCCCTTGAAAATGACCCCCCATCCTTCTTTCTCTTTCTCAATCCTCCCCCTCCCATTCCCTCGCCCCACCCTCACCCCGATCTACTAGAAGCTCCTCGAAAGAGCATGGAATCAATCAAGAATCTAAAAAAAAGGACCTGGTAGGAAATCAAGTAAACATCAAAGGAATGAAAATGCTCAAAAAGACATCGCCATGGGAACTCAAAATCCCATAGAAACTTATATATTGGGGAAAAATAGCAATGAAACCACACATAAGGAGTAAGGGGGATGAGCATCCCTCCGAAACCCAAATACTCAATGATGAAAGTCATATCATGGAACTATATGGGACTAGGGCACCCCTCAAAAATTGTTGCCCTGAAAGATCTCACAACTCATGAGAAACCAAGAAGTGTGATGATTCAAGAAACAAAGCAAAGACTACAAGAGATGACAAGAATTATAGAACAGCTCAGGCATTATGAGGGACAAATATGTGAAGCAAGAGGAGCTTCTGGCGGTATCACCACAATGTGGAACAAAATACTTGGAAATGCACATCCAAAACTGTCAATCCATATTGGATCAAAGTCACACTAGAAAAACAAGCAGAGGATAAGCAAATAGTCATTTATAACATTTATGCTCTGAACCATTTCAGAGATAAAGATCAGTGCTGGGCCACACTTTAGGAAGACATCCAAACTAAAGACAATAGAAATATCATCTTTGTGGGAGACCTAAATCTTATATTACACTCCAATGAAAAAAGAGGAGGCATTTTTACTCATGATCCTTATAGAGAAAAGCTAGAAAACATCATGCAAGATTGCGATTTAGTAGATATCATCCCAAAAAATCGGAGGTACACATGGAACAACTGCAGGTTGGGCAGAGATGACATTCTGGAGTGCCTTGACAGAATTTTGGTAAATACTTCTTTCCTCTATGAGTTTTCCACTGCTCATGCTGATATTCTGCCTTATTCGGCCTCCAATCACTACCCCATTAGCATTGTTCTTGAAGCACATTGTCCATTGGGGTCGTTGCCTTTCAAATACAATTCTCTTTTGCGTAGCAATCCTATTGTGGATCAGATTGTCCAAACAGCCTGGCATCATCATATAGAAGGATCACTGGGATTCATTTGGGAATGCAAGCTAAAGAATACAAAACACTCCCTGAAGGAATGGGCGAAGCAACATTACAAAGAACCAGAAAATGTCAAAGATGAGCTAAAAAATAAATAGAAAGAAACTCACAGGAAAATTGAGGAAAATGGGTTGTCCCAAGAGGATAAAACATTAGAAAGTGATATATATTATCAGTTGTACCGGGTTAATAGAGAAGAAGAGTAGAAATGGAGAATTAAGTCAAGACAGCTTTGGCTTCATGGAGGATACAAAAATACAACTTTATTCCATAAGCAAGCAACTGTCCGGAAAGTTAGAAATAATGTCACCATGATCAACGATCAGGAAGGCCACCCTCAAAAAACCCAAGCTATCAAGCAAACTGCCTCAGCCTATTATAGCACTCTCCTAACTGAGACAAAGGAAACAGAGGATTATTCAGACCTCCTACAGCATATGCCCAAAGGAATCAGTGAGGATATTAATGCAGACTTGACTAAGGAGATCAGTGAAGAAGAAATACATGATGCCATCTGGGCTCTCCAGCTAGATAAAGCCCCAGGTCCAGATGGCTTTCCTATCTGTTTCTATAGAACATACTGGGGAGTAATAAAAAAAGATCTTGTCAAAATGCTAAGATGGGTTCAACGTAAATGCAAAATTGGAGGATTCACTAATGCCACCCATCTTGCCCTTATCCCTAAAGAAAATCGACCTTTGACTTTCTCATGCTTTCGCCCAATATCCTTGTCTAACTCATCATATAAAATTTTGACAAAAATCTTGGCTACTCGCCTAAAACCTATCCTCCCCACTCTCATATCTGAAAATGAAGGGGGTTTTTTGGCCAATAGGCAAATTACGGACTCCATCCTTCTTGTCCAAGAGGCCATACACTCCAATGAAACCCAAAATGAGAAAGGCTTCATCTTAAAGTTAGACTTAGCCAATGCCTTTGACCATGTCAGACATTCCTTCCTGTTTGTTGTGCTTGAAAAAACGAGATTTGCCACATCCTTTATTAGCCTTATCAAAGCCTGCATTACAGGACCTTGGATCTCCCCTCTTCTAAATGGTAGACTTGGACCTTCCTTCTGATCCTCTCGAGGCCTTAGACAAGGCTGCCCTCTCTCACCTTATCTCTTTATATTAATGGCTGAGTCTTTTAGTAGAGCTCTGGATTACAATCGTCGCATGGGCCTCATCACCGGGATCAAATTTAAGAATGGAGTCAAAAACATCAATCACTCTCAGTTTGCTGACGATACTCTTCTAATGGGGGGAGCTTCGAACATCATAGCCCGTCGTTTTAAAACCCTCCTAGACAAATACATGAGCTACTCTGGAGGTCTGATAAATTATCTTAAGAGTTGTATCTATGGGTGGAACACTTTGGCACATGTTCTCCATAGGATTGCTCGTACTCTTGGGGTTCCTTGTAAGATGAATTGGGAGCAATTTACTTATTTGGGCATGCTTGTAAGTGCTGGCAACTTGAAAGCTACAACTTGGGAAGTTATTATTGACAAAATGAAAAGGAAGATACAGCATTGGGGCACTTCTTGTCTTAACCCTGCAGGGCGCATAATTCTTCTGAAAGCAGGCCTCTCCTCCTTGCCCTTGTACTGCTTTACACTTTTACAAGCCCCTGCTAACTTCCATTTTAAAATGGATGCTCTCCTTCATCACTTTCTTTGGCAAGGAGGGAGAAATGAAAAAAAAAAAAAATACAACTTGGTAAGCTGGAAGCAGGTCACTCAACCATGTGAGAATGGAGGGCTAGGAATCAGATCATCTAAATTCCTAAATCTCGCCTTTGCTGGTAAGCTAGTTTGGAGACTCATAACTGGAAGGAATGCTTGGTGGAAAACTATTCTAAAAAAAAAATACCTCAGACACCCAAGGCACCAGCTTTTGGATGATGAGCTCCCCAACAGAGCATGTTCTAAAATCTGGAGGTTGTGTAAGAAAGCTATTCCTTTTCTTGACCAAAACACTTCCAAAGTGCCCAAAGGAGGCAACTACATAAGAATTGGGGAAGACAAAATAATGGGGCAACCGCCCATAATCCAACGGCTTGGTACTCAGCAGGTTCTAGCTCTTTTCAGCAGTTTAGGTATTCAAACTCTGGCCCAAATCTCTCAATGGGAAGCCCACTCCCAAACCTGGAAAGGTTGGAGTTTCCTTCATATACCAGCAGATGCAAAAATCAGTCTCAACAACCTGAAAACTTATCTTCATGGTATAGTGCCCTCCAAACACTACCTTGTTGATGAATTTCGATGGGATTCTTCAGGCACTATCTACACTATTAAGGATGCTTATCATGAGATCTGCACCAACGAGTATCCCATGGCAATCTGGGCACATTGGAGACTTGTTTGGAAGGCAGAAATCCTTCCAAAAAGCAAATTCTTCTTATGGATCCTCTTAAGAGGGAAAGTCCTCACTACTGAGAACCTCAAAAAGCGAGGAATAATTGGACCATCACGCATCCAAACTGCCAAAACGAAGAAGAGAAAATCCAGCATCTATTTATAGATTTCTCATTTGCTTCAGCCTGCTGGAAAGAAGCCTTTCGGAGTCACAATCCCCCCTGGGTGCTTGGCACTAGTATATTTGAAGTGTTGTGCATATGGAAAAAGAGCTACCTGTGAGGAAGAAAAGCAAACAATACAGCTCGAAGGGTCTCGAATGCCCTGCCCTGTACACTTCTCTGGAACATCTGGCTAGCAAGAAACAGAATGATCTTCAAAGGCACAGAAACTAATGTTAGAAAGCTCTACAACAAAGCTTGGAATATCAACTTGGAAACTCTATCCACAAAATGTCATGGGAATCTAAAGCTGTTGGACCTAATAGTCGAAGAAAGGAATTACATAGGGCATATTCTGGACAGAAGCAGCATAGAACAAAAAAGACGTGATCCCAATAGCAAAGACATCCCCAGATGCAGCTAGAAAATCAGGATGAAAGATGAATAATTTGCTCGATGGCTCAGGAACAGCAATACTCATTATCTTTTTTTCAATGGAGCCTCCAAATCCAACCCAGGAATGGCTGGGGCTGGAGGTCTTATTTGCAACGGTAATGGAGATGTGTTAACTGAATATGAATGGGGTCTGGGCCATGATTCAAACAACAGGGCTAAAGCTTTCGCCCTCCTTCAAGGTTTGCTCCAGCTTCAGAAACTTCGTATATCCAAGGCTGTTATTATTGGAGACTCTGCCATTATCATTGGTCTGATGATAAGCAACATAAAAGCCCAAAATCTGAGTCTGCAGCAAATCATCGAGCGATGCCATTCTCTGAACCAGAAAATGAAAGGAAATCTTTATTACCACGTCCTTCGATCTCTTAACAAAACTGCAGATAAATTGGCAAACAAAGCCTGCTCACACCCTGTTGGAAACCTTTGGTGCAATGGCACTGACCATTACTTTTTCTTGCCATGATCAGGCTCTATCCTCTTTGTAGATCCACCCCGCAGCAGATCAATGTTCGTGGTTTCTGAAGCTCTCTACCCTGACTCTCTGCGAAGAAACAAATCTCTGCCTCCTATACAATGGCATTGGCCACCACAGATTTAACCTCTTCAGCACCAAACTCGGACTCTCTCTGGACCGCCCTTTCAAATCCCTCAAAGCTCTACGTTCTCAGCGGTTCCAACATTTCGCGGTCAATCAATTTTTTTCCCCCATAAATCAAAACATTTTTGGTTTCTTGAAGTCTTGATTGGTTTTTAAAGATAAATTAGGGGGCTCCTGCAACTTAGCTTGAATTTACTCTTTTGTCACACGTAGTGCCACTGCTGCTAGCAAACGTCTATAGTCTCGACAGGGTTACCTTTCAACCATCAATTATTCATTATCCCATCCATCTAAGAGTATAATCTTTTAAAGATAAATTCAGAAAGATATTTTTATATATATTTTCATTTTTTATTTTTTCTTTTCCAGATAAAAGGCATTTCCCTGGTTTGGGAGCCAGAAGATGACAATGTAATTCACTGGTTGTAATTGAACTAAACAAGCTGGCTCATGATGAGACCCCTTGTCTTATGATTATAAGCCATTACCCTGTTTTGGTATTCGGTATTGATAATGTCAATTTAATTAGTTCCATATGATCATGGTAAGCAAGCTCGTAATGAGACCTCTTATTTTTTATATCATATATATTTTAGAATTACACTCTAAAAAATCATAAACCTAGTGGATGGGGTTAATATTTGACTCCTTAAGAGTTATTGGATGACAATTATAGAGATGTATAAGCTTAGTTGTAGAAAGTCTTTACTCTTTTTTTTTTTAAATAACCTTTCTAAACTGATAAAACACAAAATGATTTACTATGTTTTCCAGGTTTAAAATATTTCACAATTTCAAAGAACATCTCAGAGTTTTATGATGTTTATCTAGTTTCCAAAACCGTAATCATTTCCTTGAAAGTTTCTACTTTTTGAAAGCGGATATTCACAATATATTTTCAATGAGATTTCAATAGTAAAAAGCCAATGTTATACTATTTACAACATTATTTCTGAAAGAACTCAAAATTTGCGTAAAAATATGTATATATAAGAAGGGGTTACCTCCTAAGGGAAAGAATTTCTTTAGGGTAAGCCCATTCACAGGAAGAGAATCTCTCTTTCTTGTTAAGTCTTGAAGTAGAAATTTTGATGAGCCTATCTTTTCAACAATCTAGAATGGTCCAAGCCACATCTTCTGAAATTTGGTATGCTTACCTTTGTCTTCATGTGCTTTGTCCCATTTCAAAACGAGATCACCAATCTGTAATGTTTTTGAGCCGGCTAAACTTGCATCAAAAGAGGATTTAATGACTTGCTCATGTTTGGCATGAGTAATCTTGGTTTTCTCTCTTTCCTCATCTAATTTAAGAATTTGATCAAACCTTAACTGAATTGAGGAAGGAGTTTCTTAAATGAATTGTACTAGGGATAGTGATGGGAGAGCTAGATTTGGTGGAATAACAACTTATTTCCCATACACTAAGTTAAAAGGAGAAATAACTATTGAGGCCTTCTCAGTTATACGATCTGCCCATAGTGCAAATATTAAAGATTTATGCCAATTATTTTGGCTTTGATCGACAGTTCTTTTAATAATCCTTATGAGATTTTTGTTAGTTGACTCTGATAAGCCATTTCCTTGGGGATAGTAATTTGCAGAGTATTTTAACTTAAAACCTCTCTTAAGAGCATATTCAACTATACTATTTCCAGAAAAATAAGATGCATTGTCAAAGATAAGCGCATTAGGTAAACCAAACCTGGTGATGATGAAATGATCAATAAATTCAATAATCACATTAGAATTTTCTACCTTTAGTGGAATTGCTTCTACCCACTTAGTGAATTAGTCTGTGGCTGTAAGGATGTATCTGTGCTACTTGGAAGAATGAGGAACAATCTCTCCTATAATATCAAGCCCCCATTACTCAAATGGTTTCTCAATATTAACTGGTTCTAAAGGAAGGTTGGTTTCCTTTGTCTCCCACTAGCAGTTTGGCATACTTTACATTTCCTCACATAGTCATGGGTATCTTTGAAGAAATTTGGCCAATAATACTCTGCATGCAGTATCTTGTGTGCTACAGTGTCTCCTCCAAAGTGTCCACCAGTTGGGCCTTCATGGAGTTCTTGTAAAACCGTTTGCGCTTCAGTTTTTTCAAGGCATATTAACAAAACAGAATCATAGTTTCTTTTGAATTACACATCATCAATGATTTCATAGTGTTTGGATTTTAACCTTAGGGCATGTTTGTTTTTGTAGCTGAATTCAAGGGGGGCATATCCATTTTTCAAGTAAAAAATTAGATCAGCATATTGAGATTTAGAATCAATCATACTTATCTCATTCACTTGTCGAGTACTACCTGAATCTTCATGATCTGGTATATTGGAAGCTCTTGCCAGCAACCTACAAAAACCTTGTCCTCTAACAATTTTTGCTGGTTTAATATCAATTTCATATTCTTGTAAAGTTGTTACCCAGTTAGCTCTTTTCTCTCCTACCTCTCTTTGAATTATCAATTGCCTCACTTTAGAGAATGGGACTATCACTTTTGTATGTGTTTTCAGGAGAAAATGTCTAAAATGTTTAACAGACTTAAATACAACGAATGCTTGTTTCTCAACTTCTGAATAATTGAGCTCAACACCCTGAAAATTGGAATTAAAGAAACATATGGGTGCTTCCACATGCTGATCATTGATTTGTGTTAAAACAACAACATAAGATGATTAAGTAGCCAAAGTATACGAAATAAAATGACTAGAAAAATTTGGAGTATTCAATGCAGGAGCATTAATGATTGCATGTTTGATTGAGTCAAAAGCTTCTCTTTTGTTATGTCCCCATTTGAAGAATATTTTTTTCTTAATCATGGATTGCAAGGGTAGAACAATATGAGAAAAATTAGGAACAAATCTTTTTACAAAATTTATCTGTCCCAAGAATGATTGCATAGATTTCTTATTATGTGGTAAAGGGATATCAGAAATCTCCTTTATCCTATCAGGATCAATGTGTATTCCATTTTTGGATACAATAAACCCTAAGAGTTTACCTTCATTAAGAGAAAAGAATGATTTTTTAGGATTTAGGGAGATCCCATACTTTTTTCAATGTTAAAAGATTTGCTTTAAATCATGCAAATGGTTGTTCTTTTTCTTAGAATAGACAGTTATGTCATCCAAGTAAACAACGACCATTTTATTGATCAAACATTTGAAAGCTATATCCATGGCTCATTGGAAAGTAGCTCCAACATTTATCAAACCAAAAGGCATTTTTTGATAAGCGTATGTTCCCCATTTGATTCTGAATGTAGTCTTTAATCTATCATCTGGATGTACAAGGATCTGATTATATCCTGAAAAACCATCAAGAAAAGACATTAATTTTGAGCCAACTACTAATTGTAGTATCTGCTCCATTGTTGGTAATAGGAA
>APFE031049986.1:0-19236 GCA_000404065.3 Pinus taeda
TTATTTAATAAAATTCGATTTTATAAATAAAACCTCCAATCTTCAAATTCCACTTTTCAATATTCTTGTTTAACTAATCATAAGATGATTAAAAGTCCAAATTAATAAATCATAACGAACATTTTCAAAAGATTACAAAAAAAGTTGATTAAAACTATTAATTGATTCACTTATTACGAAATAAAATAATAATAAATTTGAATTAATTAAATTGATGCCCCGAATTCGAAAATATACGAAGTCTGTCTTTGATCTATTACGCACTAATCGTAGTTGTTTTTAACCTTTCCGCGTAAATAAAGCACCGAGGTTGAAATTATATTTTATATTATAATCATATGCAGATAACAGTTCAAACCCTAATGGGTGAATATTCGTCCACTTTTCCACTTTTCCGGGAAAGGAAGCAAATCAGGGTAGACGAAAGAAAATAATCCTTAAATCACGGGCAATTGAGTGCAAGTTCCACTCTTCTTTGCATGCAACATTCATATTTTGCCTGACCAGATTTCGAAATCTGGACAGCCCTAACATATCGAACCGTGGGTTTGATTGCCCACTTTTTAAGAAATATGGGAGGTTGCTTCTAGAGGTTAGGTGAGCATATGGTCACTAGATCTAACTTTTTCGTAAGACACGGTCAAATAGTGGGATGCGCTGGAATTTCTCAAGGCTATAAAACAAAGGACCTCACCTTTTTTGGGTGTGTTAGGAACCGCAGACAGTAGTTTTTAAGTTCGGTGTTAGACAGAAATAAAACACTAGGGAATACGCTATCAGAGTCCAGAGATCCATGGCTTCCAACGGCGATTATAAAAATCATGGACTCAGACTGTTTGGTGTGGATCTCACTCAACGCTACACTAATGTAAGCCATGATGACCGCACAGTAAAGGCGATTTTAGGGGGAGAAACCAGTGCAAACAAGAAAAGCCATAGCGACGTGCCAGAGTTGAAGGGTTCTGCTTCCAAGAGCAGAAGCTCCGCTCAGGGCTCAATGGGCAGCGTCTTTACTTGCCGCTATTGCTCAAAGAAGTTCTGCGATTCTAAGGCACTGGGAGGCCATCAGAATGCCCATAAGATTGAGCACAGGAAAAAAAAAACAAATCTTTTTCAGAATAGCCTGCCAACTGAGAGTTTTCAGTATCCGGTTGTAAGGCAGCAGCCTACTCATGCGCTATTCAGAACGAATCATTTTCAGAATAGCCTGCCAAATGACAGCATTCAGTATCCTGTTGTAGGGCAGCTGCCTACTCATGCTCTTTTTGCTTCCAATGGCCAAACGAATCCTTTTCTGAATACTCTGTCAACTAACAGTTTTCAGTATCCTTCTGTTGTAGGGCAGCAGCCTACTCATCCTCTCTTTGCTTCCAATAGCAGACTTCCTCAAAATTTTGAGTTGCAGAGAGTGGACGTATCAAATAATCAGCTTCGGTTTGAGCAGTTTGCCCAAAACTTTCACGTCAAATCGCCATCGAGCTCTTTCTCCTCCGTGAAAAGGGCCAGAAATGACATCAATTTGGCGTCAAGGTGTTTACCTTCAGTGGAAAGGGCTGGAACTGGAAATCCTCCTGTAAAAAGGGCCCGAAACGAAGATCCTAAGCAGCGCAATACAACTCCTAGCCGTATGGAAGATCCTGAGCAGCACAATACAACACCTGACCGTATGGGTACTCTCAGTACAGAAGATGTGGAGCTTGACTTGTCTTTGCATCTCTGAGACTGAGTTTTATCTTCAAATGTTGACCTTGCATCCCATTTACCACAGTGCCCATGAAATCTGTATAGTGCGCACTTTACAACCATATTCTTTATATGATTACAACCATGTTCTTTATATGTATAGTGCGCAATATATGTGAGGGTACTTGGAAATCTGCAATATATGTGAGGGTACTTGGAAATCTGTATAGTGCGCACTTTACAACCATATTCGAATCCAGATCTGAAATCTGCAATATATGTGAGTATATGTGAGTGTACTTGGCTGTCAAACAGAAACATAATTTAGGGTTGTGTTTGTATACTCTTTTATTTGAGCTTCTCGCCTTGGCTTTTTAAGTCTTGATTTGTAGACACCACCCATCTTTATTAGCCTTTCACCCTCTTTTTGAGATGTATATTGACTGTACATGGGTTTGACAATTAGCTTTGTATACTTGACTTGCTCTAAACGTACAATTTGGTTAGTAATATGAAAATTTTATATGGGATATATTTTAACCTTTTTGGTAATATAATGGTATATTGGATTTATTTTCAATCGATTCTAAAAGTAGATGGTGTGATCTATATTGGCTGTACATAGGTTTGACAATTAGCTTTGTAAACTGGATTTGCTCTAAACGTACAATTTGGTTAGTAATATGAAAATTGTATATGGGATTTATTTTAACCTTTCTTGGTCATATAATGGTATATTAGATTTATTTAAATCGATTCTAAAAGTAGATGGTGTGAAATTGGTGATTCTCAATTTGTATGATATTTAATAAATAATGTGTTCTAAATATTTTAAAAAATAAATTGTCACATTGTATTATAATTAAGACATTCTATTATACTGTTTCGTTAAATTAGTGATGGGTTATTTAGAATCTATGTTGGGTTATTTAGAATTTAGAGATGAGTTATTTTGGAATTTTTATTTAAATAGGTTTAAAAAATAATTTGTATATTGAAATCTAAGATATTTTTATTCAATAAATATAAATTATTTTTTGTTAATTATTAATTTTATTACTATAAAATTAATAATTTATTTAAAAAAAATTCATTTTTATATATTTTTTATAAAATCTTATCTTATTTTATATTTTTAATAATTAAAAATTCTATATTTATAATTTTTTTTTTAAAATGTATATTATGTTTTCTCATGTCCATTAAATTTATTGTAATTTTTTATATTTATTATTCTTTTTCTTATTAATTTTAATCTTTTTATATTTATAATAAATGCAAAATTAAGTGTTATTTAATTAAACAAATTTATATTATTAAATTCTGAAATATCAATAAAAATAACATAGATATATATTACTATATTTTATTGTAATAAAGAAATTTTCTTTTAACTAGTTTGAATGAAAATTTATAAGTGAACCAAATATAGAGTTATCAATCAAAAAGGAAATTAGGTTTTCCTTAAGAAGATTGGGATGAAACCACATTTGAACTTAATGTATGTTTATAAAATTATTCTTCTAATAAAGTAAAAATAAAAACATAAGTTTAAATTCTCTCCAACATTAAAACCTCTTTCAAATATAACTTATTCCTATAAGTGTGAACATTCATAGAAACATTATAGTATTTAGAGAATGTCATATCTTAAAGGTAAATTAAGAAGTTGATATCAACCATGCTAACTCATAAGGAAATTAGATATATTAGAGATTCACAACTACATATTTGTGAAATCATCATGTTGTAATGTCACCCTTGAGATATTGAGTAATCATTGCATATTGTTCTAAAACTACTAACCTTTAATGTTGACCTTGTTGACACACACTTTGTTACTGGACCTAACTACTAAAATTACTCACCGATTTAAGAGTTATTATTGCATTGTCAAATACTATTATTTTTGTAAATAAAGAAGAAGGTTTGCAAACATGATTAGAAAGAGACTATTTTATTATAATGAAGTCATTTAGTGCAATAGAATTGATTTCCTGTTATCTCAATGGCTAAGATATAGTCCTGAAAGGATATTATTTTATTATGAAGTCATTTGGTAAGTTGGTTGCTTCCCTTTTATGTTAGTCACCAAGTTGTGCGATAATTTGTGCTATCAGTACAATATGACTTCATTTGTTAAATACGATCTAACTATTATTTTACTAGTAATTTAAATGAATGTGAAGTTATTATAAAAAGTAGTTTTATGTCGATTTGAACACACCTTAAATGATTATGGTATACTCCTTATTTTTTCTAACCAAATGAAGTCATTCGGTACAATAGAATTGATTTCCTTTTATCTCAATGGCTAAGATATAGTCATGAAAAGATATTATTTTATTATGAATTCATTTGGCACAGTGGGTTTGATTCCCTCTTATATCATTAGCTAAGTTCTACGATAAGTAGCTAAGTTCTACGATAAGTTGTCCTATTAGTACAATATGACTTCAACTGTTAAATATGATTTAATTATTATTTTATTAGTAATTTATATGAATGTAAAGTTATTATAAAAGGTACTTTTATGTGGATTTTGACACCCCCTAAATGATTATGGTACAATTTTATTTTTTTGTAGCCAGATGAAGTTGTACTATCAGTACAATATGACTTCATTTGTTAAATATGATTTAATTATTATTTTATTAGTAATTTATATGAATGTGAAGCTATTATAAAAAGTAGTTTTATGTGGATTTTGACACCCCCTAAATGGTTATGGTATAATTTTATTTTTTTTGTAACGAGATGAAGTCCTTCGGTACAATATAATTGATTTCCTTTTATCTCAATGGCTAAGATATAGTCATGAAAGGATATTAGTTTATTATGAAGTCATTTGGTACAGTGGGGTTGATTCCCTCTTATGTTAGTCGCTAAGTTATGTGGTAAGTTGTGTTATCGGTACAATATGACTTCATTTGTTAAATATGATCTAACTATTATTTTATTAGTAATTTATATGAATGTGAAGTTATTATAAAACGTAGTTTTATGTGGATTTTAACACCCCTTAAATGATTATGGTATAATTTTTATCTTTTGTAACTAGATGAATAGATAATTGGGTCAGTGTCGTACTCACATGACATGATAACAATTTCAGTTGCTACCACTATAAATTTGGTGCCTATAACCAATCCTCCTCTCCATAGACCAAGTTACTCATAGTTTCCATGATTTCATATCACTTTGATCACCGATTGAGCTACCCCTAAGACAATGATAACAATATAATTAAAAACATTAATTAAACCATTTTTTAGATGTTTCTCTCTAACAAGAACTACCTAAACCAAGTAAAGCTTCATCCTATTATGACATAACCCTTATAAATGTGCAGCTCGCAACTTAAATTACCACATTCCCAAATTGAACCACTTCCTTGATTCTCAAAACATACATAATTTGAATTAAACTATTAAACAATAATCCAAATGCATATATCATATCCCCATTACTAACAAATAGTTCTCAAAATCTAAAAATTATAAATTATTTTAGAAAAAACTATATTAAACATCACCTAAAGTAGATCCCTTCCTTTCCTACTAAGTGTAAGTCTTTTAAATCATAAAAGTGTCGTATTTCTCCTCTTTCCATTAAAAATACAAATAATTATTATATTTAAATAATATAATAATAATAATAATAAATTATGCTAAACAAGACTAACATCAAAATTTCCAATATAAATATCTCTAACTATTAAATCACTAAAATCCAATAACAAAGCTGCTTATCAATTGAAAAAAACTATTAAAAATTAATTGCGCTAAAAATAATGTAGCTAATGAAAATAAAATATTTCCCTTTGAATGATTTTTACGACTAACGTCAAACGAAACCTATATATCTGACGAAAATATTTCCCTTTGAATGATTTTTACGACTAACGTCAAACGAAACCTATATATCTGACGATTTTTCCTCTGGTAATTAAATAACTCTATATATATACGCCTACGTAATATAGTTTTAAATATAATTTAGTTTTAAATTTAATTTCCTTTCGTAATTAAATAATACTATATATATACGTTTATATAATTTTCGAAAAATGGAATTTTGTGTGTAAACATATATCACTTGTTTTTGTATCTTAAATAAAAGTGGAACCCTATTGTTTTTTTTTGTAGGCTAAGGTGTTACTCTTTTCTTTCTATTACTTCAATTCAAAAAAGTACAGCAAAATAGAGTTGCCTTCCACTCGCCCTCTTGGGGAAACCGAGTGTTTCAGCCACCTGAAGTTCTTAACCGCCGACCAAAAATAAAAGGACCATAGTCTGTTTATCCATGCTAAATACACTAGACAGTCTTTCAAATTTCTGATTCTACTGACATGCATATAGCTGCTATCTATCTCTAAACTTTGAAACTTGTCTATCTTATCTATATTATGCATTTTCATCAAAAGTAAAACATAACTAAAATTACTCAGCTGCTGCCTCTCCACACTGGGTAGTCTCCTTGTTGCCATGCTGCTGGCCTTCTTTTATCATCTACTGAATCTCGTCCAGCTTTTTCTCCTGCATCTCCAAGGTGATCTGAATAATACGAAGCTCCCTCCTCAGATTTGGAACTCCCTGCGCCAATTCTGCCATCTCAGTTGTTGCTTGCTCCAGGGCCTTAGCCAATAATCTCTTCATTACCCAGTATATATGGAGGCACTGCTTAAACATTGACATTCTGCCTCTAGTGTTACCAGGGTCATGGATAAGAAATTCCCAGTCTTCCATCTCAGAATCTGACTGAGCTTGAATGGCTTCCTCCTCCATATTCTGAATAATTCTCCTAATTCTGGGGCAAGTATTCTGAGTATAAGCCCTCTCAACTTGCTTGGCTTTCTTCTCCATCGTCTGTCTCATCCTTCTTTCGGGTCTCCTCCTCTGTTCGTGTCTCCCTCCCCTTGCTCCTCGGGCTCTGTTCGCTCTGCCACCTCTCAGTTGCTTGGTTCCGGCTCGCTTTCCACTTGCCTTTTTTCCCGCTAACGACCTCTTTTCTTAACCCTTCCTCCTCACTGGCCCCGCTGATCATCACTGATTTGTTGTTGCTCCCATTCGTCTTCACTTCTGTTTCACCCACCAGCTGTTTGCCTATCTACATCCTCCTGAGAGTCGTCACAGATCTCGTATATCTCTTCCACTTTTTCTTCTTTCACAACCTCTTTGCCTTTCCTATCACTTTCTCTGCTGCGCTCGGTCTCCATTTCTTCGGCAATCCTGGTTCGCTTCCTGGTCTCCATTGTATCCTTCGCAGGGTATCGGTGTAATTTCTCTCTGATACTGCTCTCCACCTCTACTCCTCCTATCCCTCTGTGGGTTTCGATGATTTTCCTTCGTTGCCCGGTCCCTTGCTGTCGTGCCTTTATAAAACTTCTAGCCCCGCTCCTCCTACCTATCCGCTTAACCTTCCGCTGCCATCTGTTAATTCGCCCTTCTCCTTTCCTATGAGCTGTCCTGTTTATTTCATTGCCATTTATGGACTCTGACATATCCTTTTCTCCTCCTCGCCGATTATTAGCTTTGATTGGATTGCTGTAAGGTTGATTTTTCTTTTCTATTTTCGCACATTCCGGTTTTATTCCCACATGCCGATCCATGATATCTTCCCTAAGCCGTGTCTGACATTCATTAAATGTCTGGGCTTGTTGATCCATCTCACCTGTCTGTCGCACGAATACTAAGATTCGCGTGTGAAGCCTACTCATTGTTTTCCTTCGATGCTTGTTCATGGTCATTATTGATAATACTGGCCAGATCCTCCCACTCTCCGCTGGGTCGTACCGTCCTCCACCGGTAGTCGACCTTGCCATCTCGACCTTTGCAACCCCAATTCGCGAGGAAATCTGCCGCTCGATTTCCATTCCTTTTTACATGATTGAATATCTTGTATTCAACTCCTTTTAACAGCTCCACTATCTCTTGGATGATCCTAGCCGTTTGCCAACTATTAGTAACCTGCTCCCATTTCTTCCCGTTGTTTAGTTTCTTTAAAATTTCAATTGCCATCTGAGAGTCTCCCTCAATCTCCAGATTACGATAACCATTTCGAATCGCAATTCTCAGCCCTTCGTGAATCGCCCATAATTCGGCCTCATTATTGGTCATCTCTCCATCCCACTCTGCATAGATCCACCTGGTGTTTCCCTGGCTATCGCGGAAGATTCCTCCGAATCCAGCATTACCTGGATTCCCCTTCGACGCCCGTCGAAGTTTAACTTCATAAAATTGTCTTAGGGTATACGAACTTGTCATGGCTCTGATGCCTTGCATTAATCCTCTCCGACTGTTTATTATGCACCATTTCATATTTTAGATTTAGATTCTTAAGAATTTGCTCCTCACCCTGATCCGCTTTCCAATCTTCCATATCCCACTTTTCGACCAGAATTGATTCTCTAGTTAGGTTCACTACCATTTTCCATATTTTTTCCGAGCTCTTTACTTTGTTTTGGAAAATTCGGCGATTCCTTTCTTTCCACACCATCCAAATTACAAAACCTGCTATGAGATCCCAAGCTCTCCGAACAACTTTGCATTGAAATTTCTCTTTCTGCCACTGGAAGACCACTTCATTTGTTTCTATTGGGTACTGTTCAGGTTTACGAAATATCCTCCCTACTTCCCTCCATAAGTTCCTGGCCTAACCACAATTGATTAAAGGATGATTTTGAGTTTCTGTTTCTCTGTTGCACAAATAGCATCTCGAAGGCCCACCAAAACCTTTGTTTTAAAGTGGAACCATATTGTTATTTAGACAATAGCTTAGAAATTTTTAATAATAATGAAGTACTTGTATATGATGATTTTTTAGATCACGTATTAGAAAAAATTGAATTTAAATATTAGTTTCACATAACATTAAATTTAATTTAATGTTATTTAATAGAAAAAATCAATTAATAAATATGAGAGAGAAGTAATGTAATTATGAAATAAAGAGAAAAAAGATAAAATATAAAATAAATAAATAAGCACATAGGAACGGAAAAATCTATAAAAAGAAATTTGAGTAAAAAATATTTTTTATGAGAGAGTTTCTAGATTTATCTACCCATCATAAATAAGCATAATACTAACCAACCATCATAGATAATTATAACATAATAATAATCAAAACAATAAAGAAATCATGATGAAGTCCCATGTTAACATAGATTTCGGCCTTGCATAGATGTATGAGACCAAAATGATGCATCTAAATAAGGAAAAATGATAGAGCATTCTACAATTCAATATAGGAGTATATGTGTAGGGATAAATGCTGAACATTTAACATATCTTAATTAAAAATAATAAAAGGCTAAAAATAAAATAGAGTAAGTATGGTGGAGATGTTGTGGTGTAAACATTTAAATCTTAGCTCAATTAATAATAAAATATTACAAGTAATAAAAGTAATAAACTTTAATTTGTTATATTGTAATTTTGTTTCCGTGCAGCTTAGCCCCTACAACTCAAGTTAGAAATTATGTTCTCTGGAAAAATGCATAAATAATTGTAAGTTTTATTTCTCAATGCTATATTAAGAATAGTTGATATACAAATAATCCTATAGTATCGCTTTGATAGTAACTAATAAATTGAGATGTGAAGTGCTTGCTCAAAAAAAAAAAAAAAAAAAAAAATTTGGATAAGTTTTGGTGGGTAGTAACCACTAATAATTCTACACATTTACAATTTGAATCCTTCATAAGTGTTGAGGAGAACATAAATAATGGTGCGAAGTAACTCCTATAAGTATATTTTTTTACATCTTATTCCTCTTCAGTTTTTATGCAAAGGGCTTGCTTAAATTATAGTGGGAAGCAATTGATGATAGATATGTTATTTATTTGAGTATAAGTTATTTTCAAGTGATCTAAAACTCATGCATGAATATTGCAACTATATCCATAAATTATGAAATAAAATATGTAAAGTAATTATCCACATGGAATTATATTGTAAAGGATGCAATAAGACATTAAAGTTATGGTCCAATCAAATATTTCAAAATGATTTTTTTAATAATATTTAAAAGTAATATATATATTTTTCAAAGTTAAACATTATAATTTTCATTGGTCAATGCTAAACTAATAATGATTAAAAAAACAAATCAATTGTTAGAGTGTTTCCTTCGTAGGGACTAATAATGATTCCATAACCATATTTAAATTTAATTAGTAAACACATAAAAACTCAATACTTACAATAAAATTACAATATAACAAGTTTCTTAACCATGGATATGTACCCCCAATATACCATGGATATTATTAACTTGTAAATAGGTTTTGTTACAAAACAATGGCTTATCAATACCACATGCTAAAAAAATCCTAATAATTTAACAATAAATAATTGAAATGCAAAATATTTTAGACATTGCATATAACATTGATTACATAGGGTGAAAATTCTCTATCATATCGATGGAGGGGGTGGGGGGTGAGTGGTGAGAAGTAGAGAGGGAGGGACATAGTGATAGAGTTGGAGGGCAGAGAGAGAGGGAAAGAGAGGATTGAAGAGAGAGAGAAAGGGAGGGAGATGAGAGAGCGAAGGAGAGGTAGAATGAGAGAGAGATGGAGTTGGAGGGGGAGAGAGAGGGAGGGAAGAACATAGATAGAGAGATAGAGGAAGAGAGAGACTGAATGACATGGTAGAGATGGAGAGAGAGGGAGATAAGAGATGAGGGAAGATAGGGAGAAGGATAGGAGAGAGAGAAGGAGAGAAAGGGAAGAGAGAGAGGGAGACGTAGAGATGTAGGGGGAGAGAAGGAGAGAGAGAGGGAAGGGTAGAGGGAGGTAGATAGTGATAAAGTTAGATGGTAGAGAGAGAGAGATCAAGAAGAGATAGAGGGTGGTGGGAGAGAAATAGAGCGAGAGGAAGAAAGAGAGGGAGGAATTGAGAGAGAGAAGGAGAGAGTAGAGTAGGAGGGGAAAGAGAGAGAGTGGGACAGGAGAGAGAGGAGAGGGTGAGGAGGGTGTGGATCCTAATATGGTATGTGTATATAGAAACCACATCAAGTCCATCTTAACCTTGAATCTATCAAGCATAGAATGGGATCAAATATCTTTAGAAACAAAAATATCTTAAGGTGAATTTATAGATTAAGGGTTAAGATTTATCTAGGTTGGTATAGCCTTTAAGTGAGGGTCAAATGGGTGCCTCTTATGTGCTTGACCAACCTAATAATTTTGGAGGAAAATTTAAATATTCAATTTTCTATTTATTTTTCAAGATGAAAATACCAACCATGGCTACCATATTTTTCAACACACCCTCTTAGTTGTGGAAGTAGTTTTCATTCTCTCTCTCAAGAAAAATATTCCAAACCAATAATAGGTCTCACATTCCATAACCTAAGGAATATATCACAAAAACAAATCTCTCTTTCTTTATCAGGATCAATCTCCCCAACTAATTATAGGTCTCACAAACCACGACAGAAGGAAGAGATCAACAATCTCATCATAAGGAAATACACAAAGCCTCAATATCAAATAATATCCCTATAAATGACATATCACAACACAAAACCTAAGGAGGAATCAACAATACATTTCCCAGACCACAGGGTCTCACGACAGACACCTTATACGACGAATCAACAATACATCTCCAAAAATACAAGGTCTCATAGCACACAACCTATAAGAGGAATCAACAGTACAACTCCCAGGCCATCAGGTCTCACAAAACGCAACCTACAAGAGGAATCAATAATACATCTCCCAAACCAGAAGGTCTCACAACACAAAACCTATAGTAGGAATCAACAACACACCTCCTGAACCACAAGGTTTCATGACAAACAACCTATAGGAGGAATAAAAAATACATCTCTAAGACCAAAAAGTCTCATGACACACAACCAATAGGAGTAATCAATAGTACATATCTCGGAACACAATTTCTCATGGCACACAACCTATAGGAGATGGTTTGTAATATGATGATATGTAATTAGTGCTCCTTATTTAAGGGGAGTCTCAATCATTCTAGTTTATTCACATCAATATCCAATTCAACATCAGAAATGTATCCATGGTGGATCTTAACATTCATTTGTTCATTCAGGTTTAGTCAGGGTTTATCTCTGAAGTAAACGTTAACAATTGTCAGTAGAAAATAATAGACTTTAGAAGTGGATTTTCAAAGAAGCAATCATTAGTAACCATAGAAGTGAATATTAGTTTTCTTATTCAAATTAAGTAGATAACAAATGGCTTCACACAAAAGTAGGCATCAATGACCATAATAGAATCCAACAAGCCATAATCGTATCCAACAAATAATGAGTGGGTTTATCACAAAGTAACATCATCAGATAGATCAATTACCAATCAACATATTATTCTTGTAGATTGTTCAAATCATTCATCAAGGAGATTTCGATGGACCTGTAGTCCATTGTGCCAAGGTTATCACCAATTTCATGCCTCAAAAGTAGCTCCCTTTTACACAAAAGTCTTCTACATAACAAAACAGTCATAGACTCATCTTTAGCATGTGTATATCAACATCAGTCTCCAAAATCTTCTAGCCACCTTCATCGAAACATGCTTGATCTTTTTTGCTCGTTTTGAATAGATACCATATCATGAGTCTTTTTGTCACATTGTTCTTCCAATATTTCCAACGATATGCCACACCTTGGTAGTCTTCATGATGTGCCTAAAATCTTCACAAGAAGGTTATGGATGAATAAGAACAACCAAGAAAGCTAAGAGACTCATACTAAAACAATCAATAGCGATAATCAAGATAATACTTATCTTTTGAAAGTGTGTCAACTCCCTTTTGATCTCAGGATTCTTATATTGATTCAATCTCATCACACCATCACGTAGTCGATACCATCATAAAAGAAAACCACATCATCATTAAGGTGCTCTCATTATCGACAAGGAGTTCATGGAGTCCAAGTCATCAAGTAAGCCATTCCATTATCATCATTAAGTCCACATATTCATCATCATCAAGTAGTCATATAAGCATCAAGAAGCTGACCTTGTCCATATCACCAAAGAGTCCACATAAGTATTTCATATCATCTATATTATCAGGGAGTCCATATCATCATCAAGTTCAAATCATTATCATCAATATCATCAATGAGTCCACATCATTAACAAGTCCATGACATCAACAAGTCCACATTATTATCATCATCAAGAAGTCAATTCATCATGAATTAGCACATGTCATTAATGAATGCATTTCATCAATGGGTCCACATTATCATCATCATCATCAAGGAGTCTAATCACATCATCCACATTATCAATGAGTCATACAACATCATTAACAAGGAATACTTATCATCATAAACAAGGAATACATATCTTCAACATCCTTTAGGAGTGCACTTCAACATCCTTAAGGAGTACATATAATCATCTAAATCATCAAGAAGTTCATATCAAAATCAAAAGCATCAATAACAAGTTCACATCCACGGAGTTCATCATCAATAAGTTCTCAACATATAAAACATAAATGATCTCACATCATTATCATCATCAATAAGTCCACATTATCAACAACTTCTTCATTATTTTCAAGTCCATATGATTAACAAGGAGTCGTTGTAAAGGGTTCACATTGTTAGTAACGATTTAAAAGTAAAACAAAAAACATAAGATACTTATATTTTCAGCTCCCTCCTAATATTTAGTCCTTTTATGTTCACCTTGCAAATCAACCTTAACAACAAGATGTCAAATCTTCTTAAGAGGAAGAAAACATGTCCAGTGTTTGATTCATCAACCCAAGGATTTCTTCTCAAAACCCTACCAAATATTTATAAAATAATCCAATGTTAGTAATAGTTAAGAAAATACAATATACTTATCCTTTTCAGATTGTGACAACTCTTCTCAATTTTTGAATCTATCCATCAAATCAAACTCATTACCAAGATGTCAACTCATATAGGAACCAAGGAAGTAATCAATCCACTAACCCAGGGTTTTTCATTTGGAATCACTTTTTAACTTGATAGGGTTTTAGTCCTAAACCCTAACACTTATCTTTATTGATTAGAATTCTTGCATTCTATTTCATCTCCATCATATTCATTATCAATCTTAGGGTCTCTCAGATAAAATCCAAAACAGGTCACCATATTTCAAGGATATGGTCAAGCCTTTAAACTCTACATTCTTGAGAGGCCATTAAATATTCAAATTTGACTGGGTCATATAAAACCTAGATTCTTCAACACTCAATGTTACAATATCGTAAATTCAAGATCACAAGATTAGTTAGGATGAATGTAGCATCTTTGAGAGAGTTCATTTATTTTGATATAGGCTCCTTGGTCATCATCTCACGCTTCAATTTTTATCTTCTTCCATAGATCCATATATATTCCAACTTCAAGGAGCATATGTATCTCAGTTCAAACGTTCTTCTTTTGAAATTAAGGGTCATGAATATTTCAGATCTTAGCATCACATCCATGCAAAATAAGATTGATGATTCAAAATGTCTTGTATCAATTGTTCATAGATTCTAGTACAAGAATCCTTACTATATATATAGTTGTTCAAATCTAAAAGTAACAATGTGATTTGAATTTGTTGCTATCAATGCTAAAGATCATATTAGCATTTTACAATCTTTATAGACAATCTTCAAAGAATGACATTGATCCCAATAATGTTTAAAATTTCATACCTTTGATGGTCTTGGACCTAGAACATATATGAGTCATACTTTTAACTTTCGAATTGTTATGGTCAGCGCTATATGGAAATGTATGCTCCCAATATTTATGTATAAAACAACTTGTTTGTCAATTTGTCTATAGAGGATATTTCGAAACAATGACTTCAAACCATGCATCTTAACCTGTTAGGCCCCTATACTACAAGTGTAACCCCTTATTGTTATTAGTACAACCCCTTATTATATTGTTGTACCCATGTAGTCTGTGTATTGTTATTATTGTGCCCCATAGAAGCCCACTACTGCTATTATTGTGCCCTTTCATTATTATTGTTATGTCACCTCTGATTATATTATGACCACTTAGACTCCTATATATAGAAAGGAGGTCTTATTATTTGTATCATCCAAGAATTGTTCATTTGTGTAATGTAAAGGAGGTTTCACCCTTGAAGAGGCTGAATTCTAAGGTATTCAACTATCTTTTCTATCTTTTTGTGAGTTGGTTTCATAACATTTGGTATCAGAGCTTTGGATTCTAGGGTTTCGCTGCTCCAAATAGGTCATTGTAGAATTTTCGCTGTAACGTTTTTCCTGCGATGTTTCAGAAGCGACAAAACCCCATTTGAGATGAAATTGTATTGAACATCGGGTCCAAATTTTAGAGCTTTTTGCACAGTATTTGTGGATATATGATGTGAGGAAGTTGGTCTTTTTGCAGACTCTTGAATTACATTCCAAACAAGTGACTTGGGGAAACTCATCATAACTTTATCTCTAAGCATCAATTTGAAATTTTGTTAGAAGTTATAGAAAGAGGATGGATTGTAGTTTCTTATGTACATTTTTTAGATCCAAAGGTTGAAATAGTGACATGTCGCACATCATAGAAGTTTGCTCTACCGAACTAGTCTATAATCAGGTCACCGTGGGAAATTTGGCATAACCCTCCCTTGGAGAATCCAATTTGGATCAGACTAGTGGCATTGGAAAGAGGACGCAGAGGGCTAACCCAGATCATTATTTTAGAACTGGAAGATCTAAAATTACAAAGTTATGTATAGTCATTTCAAGATCGAACTCCTAAAATCAAGAAAAAGTGAGATGAGGAAGTTTGATGGCAAGGATCTGGTAAATTGGATAGTATAGATGGAGAAATATTTTAATCTACATGGTGTACCACTATTACGAAATGTATGCATTGCAGCTAATTATTTAGAACTGAATCAATTTTTATGGTATAAATGGCTCTTGTTCTCGTAAACCACTTGTCACGTGGTCAATTTTCACGGAGGAAATGATAGCACATTATGAGGATACAAAGAGAAACTTCTTCTTTAGCCAAATGATAAATCTCAAAGAAAAGGGTTCAATGGAAGAGCACATTGAGGACTTTCAAAAATTGAACAGAAGGGTAAATTATATTCCAAAGACACAAAGGATTGATGTCTTCATAGGGACTTTAAAGGATTACATTCAACATGAGGTTCGATTTTGGGAACCCGATTCATTAGAGGAGGCATTCGAGTTGGCAAGAAAAATTGCAAGTGAAATTATGGAAACAAATAATCCCATCACTCATGAATATAATTTTGGAAGTGTTTCTTCTCTTAGCCTTCCACAACCTACAAGTCTTAGACCACAACAATTGGAAGAAAAAAAGAAAAAGGGTTTTGTTACAATTGTGATAGAAAATGCACTAAAGGTCATAAGTGTGCTGAGAAGAAATTATTTTACATATAGTATGAAGAGGAGGAAGAAAAGGATCAAGAAACATCAAAAGAAGAAGATATACGCCAGGACCCAACCCCTGAAAAAGAAGAAATGAATTAGACCATATCTTGTAAAGCATTGGCAAGAATTACCACTCAAACTCTCAAGATAGAAGGACATATCAAGAAGAAAAAGGTTCAAGAAGTGAAAGATCACATCGAGAAAGAAGAAATGAATGAAACCATATCTTGTAATGCATTGGACAAAATTACTACTCCTCAAACTCTTAATATAGAAGGACATATCAAGAAGAAAAAGATTCAATAAGTGAAAGACCATATTAAGAAAGAACAAATTAATCCAACCATATCTTGTAATGCATTGGCTAGAATTACCACTCCTCAAACTATCAATATAGAAGGACATATCTAGAAGAAAAATGTTCAAGAAGTGAAATATTACATCAAGCATCAAGGGATGAATCCGACCATATCTTGTAGAGCATTGAAAGAAATTACCACTCCTCAAACTCTTAAGATAGGACATATCAAGAAGAAAATGGTTCAAGCAGTGAAATATCACATCGAGCGTCAACAACAAGTTCTCCAACTTTTAAAGGATAATGTTGCTTTAGTGTAGAATCAGATGAAACAACAGGTAGATCAACATCGCAGTGAAATTTTTTTTGATGTAGGTGATTGGGTATTTTTATGGTGACATCTCAAGCAAGCTATTTATGAGAAGGAAATGTTGGGAATACTACTTGCACTTAAGAAATGACAACCTTACCCAATGGGAAAACACTTCAAGGTAAAAATGGATCATGATAGTCTTAGATACTTTTTAGAAAAAATATTATATTTACAAGAACATAAAAAATGGGTCACAAATATGTTGCGTTATGACTTTGACGTCATCTACAGAAAAGGGAAGAAAATTTTTGTTGCAGATGCACTCTCAAGAAAGAAAAAGGATGTGGAAGCATTGTTTTGTCCTATCTCTATTATCCAACTGTACTGGATAGATGAAGCAATGGATGAATGGAAGAAGGACAAAGAAGTGTGGCCACTCATTCAAAAGTTGCAGAATATTCCAATTCAAACAATATTGCTAGAACTTGAAGAGGAAGGAACAATCAAATTGGAACCTAGAGCAGTCAAAGAAACAACAACCTGTCAGTGACGAAATCGATCAATTTTAGAATATTTGATCAAGTGGAAGAACTTACCTGCCAAATATTCCACATGGGAGGACAAGAATTTTATACAAAAGAATAAAGAACTACTCAAGTGTTGAGGACAACATTTTTTGAAGGAGAGGGGCATGTTAGGCCCCTTTACTACTAATGTAACCCCTTATTGTTATTAGTACAACCCCTTATTATATTGTTGTACCCATGTAGTCCCCATATTGTTATTATTGTGCCCCATAGAAGTGCACTATTGTTATTATTGTGCCCTTACATTATTATTGTTATTTCAGCTCTAATTATAGTATGACCCCTTAGACTCCTCTATATATAAAGGAGGTCTTGTCGTTTGTATGATCCAGGAATTGTTCGTTTGTGTAATGTAAAGGAGGTTTCCCCTAGAAGAGGTTAAATTCTAAAGCGTTCAACTATCTTTTCTATATTTTTGTGAGCTGGTTTCATAACATTTGGCATCAGAGCTTTGGATTCTAGTGTTTCGATGCTCCAAATAGGTCATCATATAATTTTCGCTATAACTTTTTTCTGCAACATTTCAGAAGAAAAAGAAAGAACCCATTTGAGAAAAAATTGCACTGAAACTCGTGTCTGAATTTTAGAGATTTTTGCACAATATTTATGGAGATATGTGTTGGCATTATGATGCATGTGTTGTACTTGATGGAAACCCTCTCATAGAAGATCATCTCACTTGTATACATTCAGATGAATCTACAAATATCAGATGTGACAGAGTGCATGGGTTACCAGACAGCAAAAAGGGATGAGATGACAATTCACAAGTAAGCTTTGCCATCAAGTCCAAAGGGGCAGATTGTTGGCATTATGGATAAAGTGTTGTCCTTGATGGCAAATCACTCAGATGATAAATTATAGTGCAACAAAGTTATTTTCAAGTTCACGGAATTTTATGCAGAAAAGTTTACTTCATGTAGAGAAAAGTTCATGGAATTTTATGCAAAGAAAAGTTTATTTCATGTAGAGGAAAGTTCACAGAATTTCATGCAGAGAAAAGTTTATTTTATGTGGAGAAACGTTCACACACTTTCATGGTTGGTTCATGGTATTAGTCCCACAGTTTTTGATCCTATGGTTTTTGCCCGTGGTATTGGTCCATGATTTGAGGAAGAGCTTGCCTATATAAAGCAAAGGGGATCATTTGGCTTGGGTATTCTTTTGGGTTGAATATCTTAAGATCTGAAATATTGTGTTATTATTTCAAAAGCTCGATCTATATGAAAGTGAAGTGGAAAGCGAATCTGTGAAGGGTGATCTCTTGAGCGTTATAGCTGCAGAAGTACAGAGGCACCACAGAAGGCGCAGTGTGGAGATGCCACAGATGCGCCACAGAAGGCATAGTGCGGAGACGCCCCAGAGGTGCCACAGAAGGCGCAGTGCGGAGATGCCACAGAAGGCGCAGTGCAGAGGCGCCACAGGAGACGCCACAGAGGCGCCACAGAAGGCGCAGTGCAGAGACACCACAGAAGGCGCAGTGCAGAGATGCCACAGAGGCGCCATAGAAGGTGCAGTGCGAAGGCGCCACAGAAGGCGCAGTGCGGAGACGCCATAGAGGCACCACAGAAGGCGCAGTGCGGAGACGCCACAAAGGCGCCACAGAAGGCGCAGTGCGGAGACGCCATAGAGGCGCCACAAAAGGTGCAGTGTGGAGACACCACAGAGGCGCCACAGAAGGTGCAGTGCGGAGACGCCACAGAGGCGCCATAGAAGGTGCAGTGCGAAGGTGCCACAGAAGGCGCAGTGCGGAGACGCCACAGAGGTGCCACAGAAGGCGCAGTGCGGAGACGCCACAGAGGTGCCACAGAAGGCGCAGTGGGGAGACGCCATAGAGGCGCCACAGAAGGCATAGTGCGGAGGCGCCACAGGAGACGCCACAGAGGCGCCACCGAAGGCGCAGTGCAGAGGCGCCACAGAAGGCGCAGCTGCGGAGGTGCTCGGCGCCAC
>APFE031049986.1:20615-35892 GCA_000404065.3 Pinus taeda
TACTTGATGATCATTTGATGTTTATGGGTCCAGTATGAAAATTGGATGAAACGTGGCCTTTCAGATTATGTGTTGTGCTTCAGTGTATCAAGTATGAAAATTGATGAAACGTGGTACCTGGAGGAGAGAAGATTGTAGGCCGGCGCCTACGTACTAGTACTTAAGCTAGTACAAAAGCAAAGGGGAATCTTTGGAGCATTGTAGTAGGTAGCAGCCTGCGTACTAGTAAATGGATTGGCTAGTACAAGAGCAAAGGGGGTTGAAGCTCCAGTACTGGTATAAGACTGCACCAATACAAATATTGTAAAAGGATTTTCTTATTAAGAAGAAGATTGAGATGACTTGCAGCAGGTGGTTTTCTCCCGCATTCGGTTTCCACCTTATATCATGGTGTTCATGTGTGTGCCTTATGTGTGATGATCTATTCTATGTTATGTGTGATGATCTATTCTATGTTTTATCATTAGAATGTCATCAAAATACCATAGGTTTCTATTTTATAACTTTCACCAAATTGACATTTAAATTATTCAATTAATTGATCCCTTTTATTGACCAATCTTAGCCTACAGGAATCAAATAGGCTAATGAGTTGTTCTCTTGGAGTGATCATTCAGATAGGGAAATTACCATCCTCCGTTCCCAAGGTTGCTTTCCCTCAAGAAACTACAAACAAGGATTGTACAAAAAATACTCCTTTCGATGTAGAATCCTCTACTAGCAAGCATTTCCACCAAATAATATACTCTTTGATCACTTCGCTCCTTAATTTCCTTTCCCTGATTTCTAAAATATCCTCAAGGATCAATGCCAATAATCCCTCCTCGTCTTGTGGGGATAACTTTGTTGATGTAAGAACCACATAGCTATGGACATACCCCTAAACCCATTTGTTCATAATATCTGTCTGATCTTCTATCTAACGATGATAATTGGTTGTAACACCCCTCCATTGTATGTAACAGTCTGTAACCTACACTAATAAAGGCTAGGTCCAAGGTTTGATAATGAAAGTAAATATTTTATTATTAAATAAATAAAGATAAATTAATCACTTGAAAATGAGACACTAAGAGATGAGATTCTTCCCAAATAAAAATCCATTGGTGAATGGCAAAGGATAATTCTTTCATGATAAGACTTTGAGATAAAATTCTAGATAAGCTCAATGGATTGGGAGATAAATATCCATTATGTTTCTTAGCTAGAAAAAGATGCTAAGTTTAACATAAAATCATTGCAGGAGAGAGAGGAGAGATTTTATGGGAAAAGCCTTGCGGGAGAGAAAGGTGAGCAAGATATACATTAAATTCTTACACGAGAGAAAGGAAGTTTTTATGGGAAAAATCCTCGTGGGAGAGAAAGGTGATATTTTCCATGGAAAGCCTAGGAAAAATGTATTAAAATATCCACCTAAAAGTGGGATGCCACTAAAGGAAACCATATCATGAAAGAGGGTATTAAATACCCATTGAAGGGATCAATAGAGGCAGTTCATCCATGGAAGGAACTCTCAGCTCGGGGGCTAATTGAAGGAATTCAGTTCTAGGTTGGGTGGATGTGCTCAATTTTCCGAGTGACATTATTTCAATTTCTCTTGTCGGATTCCATTGCATGAAATGTACTGTATGTTTCTCCTTACCTTTTATATTGTTGAATTCTCTCAACATATGTGTATAGATGCATGTGTGATCTTTGTGTAGGAGGATGATTGAATAATGATGCATGAGACAACTATGTATGATGAATAATTAAGTTTTTAAGGTTTCCACTGTATAGCCAATGGTTCAAGTTATTCATGCTAGGCCTTTTCCACCATGAACTTCATCCACTAAGGGTTTTCTTAACTATTTATTCACTATGATTCATATTGCAAAAGATATACGTGCCAACAATACTTTTGACCATGATAGTAGGACTATGATCATGATATAGGGCAATGCTAGCTAAATTATATTGATGATAATGTTTCCATTAATGTTGGTGTTTATTTAGTAAAGGAACAAAATATATATGCATAATCTTATCATGTGGAATGACCATGATTGATTTGTTCCTCCGACTTGTAATGCATGCATAAGAGTTGATTTTGAATGTAATAGTAAAGTCTATTCATTGAACCTAAAAGTACACAGCATGGATCCAACAGAGAATAGGAGGTAGTTGGTAGTATTGTGCAAAGGGGGTATGTGACAAATGGTACTAGAGCACTAAGTTCAATATTGCAGCCTAAGGGCCAACCCACTTCTATAATATATGAGTGAGATGTAGGTCCTAAAATAGGTCCTTAATAAATAAGAGGTTTCACTGATTATAAAATTGCTATATTCCAAAATTCATAAGCGATTGAAATTCAATCTTAAAATGAGGACGTTGAAGCAATAGTATATGTAATATATTATATATGTTATGTTACAATATTATATTGATTACTTGAAATCAATGGTAATTTTGAACTAAGGCATTTGTAATCATGGATTTTTTTTTAGCAGTGAAATCTCCTATATTGCTTGTGAAGCATGTAACTAATCATGATTCCAATTGGCATAAAGGAATCAATTAAAAACAAAAGTAGTCCATCGGATCATTAGATAGTGAATGAAGAAGGGTAGAATACGTACATGCCTATACTAAGGTTTCAAACATTATTCCGATGAAAATTTTATTGGTATAATTATTTTGTAGATGATAAAGTATGTATGAAGTGATATATCTATATATATATATATATATATAATGGCAAAGCTTGTGTCATGTTATATGAAGGAATATTGATTAAAACATTGCAATGCAGGTGATACTATGATACACTATGTTTAAAGATCATACAAAGGTGTTGAAAGACCAATACAAAGGTACTAATAAAAGGATTGACTAACATTACAAAGGCCATATTTATCAATGTATGCAAGGTTAAATCATCACTGTAAAGTTTAAGAATTCATTCTCTCATATCATAGTCAATTTCTTCAAAGAAAAATAGTATCAGTGACAATAATTCATTATTGACAAACCAAAAATCCAAGATAGCACTAGAAACATTATATGGTGTTTTTTTTTGGATAAATACGACTTATAAATAAAGAGTAAGACAAAGTCTAAATGTGAAAACAAAATGAATTAGGTGGTTGATGGAACGAGGGAACCATGATGGATCCCTGGGGTGGTAATGGAAATCGCTTCGCTTGGTTAGAAACATGCATAGGACTTTTGTAATGTTCAAGGGATTTAAATAACTTTGAACGTGCATGGACCTACAAGGCGAAGTCCATAGAATAAAACAAAGAGAAGTGCCTCAGCGAGTATCATTGGCTGAAATGGTTTGTGAAAAAGAGTCAATATCTTCCACATAATGGTTAGCTGAGTTGTAGAACCTTTATATCCTAGTTTGCTGTGAACTACACAGCCTCTGATAAAATGCATGCAACAGAAGTTTCAATGTACATTCATGTTTTATTTATCAGTGTAAGTTAGTATATTTATCTATGAATATTAATAAATGTAATGACCATTGTACCTTCCTTGGGTAGGTACCTTACCAAACACTATTTAACTTAAGTAGTTCCATTGGGTAACGGGTTTTACATAGTCATCTAAGAACTGCCATGGAATCTTGGTTGTGCAACCCACTACAACCTTTCGTATTAAATAAAGGTATTGCCCTCGTGATTTCCTCCCTTCACTTTCCTCTTGCATTGTGGGTGCTAAAAAAATTTCTTGCTTTGACCATCGAAGGAATGAGGATAAAGCATGAGGGATGCTTTCTCAATTACTGTAGAATTGGATTCTTTCTTATACAAATCATGGGTGTGTAACAAAATTTCGAGTCTTTGAGCTTTAAAGAATGCCCAGTTATTAAAACTTAGAAGCATGTTTTATGGGTATATCTAAAGCAAAAACACCTTTCCAATTGCAATAGTGGAGAAAATCTGGTTGAGGACGACTGAGTTTCTTTTTGATCCGCAGTGTCGATATTTTTCTTTAGCCACTAATTCGGAGAAGTTTGAGTTTCCTTAAAAGAAGTCGGTTAGATAAGATTTATCCCTTTTCCAATTCTCATAGCTATATTTTTCCCCTTCAGCTGGAGATTGGATCGAAAAGACTCAAGTTGTTTTTCTCACTATCACTCAGTCCGCTCATTTTATCCAATGAGTTGTAGATGTTTCCAAAAGGTACATAACCATTGGATAATGGTTATCCAATTGTTTCAATAAATCTATTGCACCTTTTGGTTATGGACAGAGGAAACACATATTTGAGAGTGTCAAGATTGTTTTAAATAGCGATTATAGCCATCACGTGATGGGGTCTGAGTTTATTGACCTTGGGTGTTCTGGCGTGTACCTTCTTGGAATGAGAAGATGGTGATCGTAGCTTCCTCGGAGATATACCAATCCACTATGATCAGGTGTATGCGAGAAAACTAGAAAATTGGAATCAGAAAAAGTTTTTCCTGGGGGAAGTTGAGCCAGCGAAGGCTAATCCACCATGCTAGTGCACGCAAAGGAGGGCAGCCTAATGTAAAAGCTAAATTAGTCAACAATGGTAGAGTAAGTCGACTGAGAATCTATAGGTCGTGGGTTGTGAGTCCACCTAATGATATCCAACATCTTTGGTGATCACACACATGTGATCAATTGTCTTGGCATGGCTCCTCCAAGGTTATTGAGGCAAAAATGTTCATTAAACTCTCTCATAGCAAATGTTTTGTCCTAGAATTTAAAGGAGGGAAGTATGTTTGACCCAACAGGGGAAATAAGGATTGGAAGAAGAATCTCATGGAATGCCAAAGAAGTTGTCCCAGAACGTGAAGCCTAGATTCCATTCGGGTTTTGAGGAATGTTTGGAAAAGAGGCAACCTGGAGTCGCATGAAACCAAACGTGAAATAATTAAATTATGAGTTGTTTGTTTTAATGCATAACACATACCTCCATTAATTACCTCCTCAGAGTTGTGTGGTTCCATTATGTGTTCAACCTTTCTTATTTTGCATGACATCATTACATGCATATACTTCCATACAATGTACGACCCTTAATACAATGGTACACATTTGTATTCGATTTTCTGTTCGAGCCTTAGATCTTAACTTGCAAGCTAGTAATTCTTGTTTCCTGTAGTTTGCATTGCCAGTTATAAGCTCATTGTTCATACTTCAATGATTTTTCCTCTTACTCTAAGGTATTTAACTCACATCTGAAGTTTGATCTCTGAAATTAAATTGATTATAAGGCTTTGTATTGCCTAGGAATGTTTGAATTAAAGTGACAGTGCTCAATCTATACTATTATGACATCAAACAGTGTCACTAAATAGACAACTATTGTCGCCTATTTTGGTTTCCATATATTTGTAATAAGATGGCACACTTCTGATTGCATAAATTCATTATGGCCTGGATATCCTCTAAATAGTGACACACATGTATTAAACCGCAACATGTTGCTCATTCTTCTTAACACTGTTATTCACATTTCTTTCTCAATAAATCATTGTGAATACATGTAGTTCGTAGTAAAAATATATTGAATTTATATACTATCCTGTGTGGTTATATTTTGTGGCTCAGTCTGGTGGAATCATTATACATAGGGAAATGACATCGATCTAGATATTAGCAATCACATAGATCATATTATTCTAGACTAGATATTGTCATCGCTCTTCAATAAACCCATTATGAAAAATTATTTTATTGTAATCCTAATTAAAATAACCTATATACTCTTTCAATGGTTCAAAGGCAATCGAGTTTTAACAAGTTGTACTTAATCGTTGCACTTTAACTTAAATTTTTTCAAGTTTAAGTATGGTATTTCATACACCATGGTGGATAGCTATAGTAGTATTGTGCAGAGGAGAAAACCGGAAAAGTTGAATGGGAATAAATAATTTTTCAATGTGGGTATATAACATAGAACCTCACAGTGATGTGGTGGAATTGAGATTAATACAAAGAATAACAACAATTAACATACTGATAAATTTCAATAAGTAGAAATGAAAAACTTTGTCACTGGTCTATTTTTCCTACTTATTAAGTGTTGGGAATTATATGGAAATTAAATATTTATTTCATTATATGTTATCCAAAACTTAAGTTAGTTTGAATTCTCTTGGAGGGAAAAAAGACTCTATACCATGATTTAAAAGTGGTTTAAAATACTTATCCATGATAGACCTTCTTTTAAATGTTCATAGTCAAGCTTGATGAATGAACAAATTCTAAGGTATGATTATTGTATTAAAATTTTGGATGAGGAATTCTTGTAATGTGGTCATCATGGTTTATTGATATAAATGTAACTGTTGAATGGAGTAATGATGGATAAAGAAGTTTGAATACTATGTTTAGTTGTGTACCAATATGTATCTTCTGCCATACCATCACCGTATTACTTTACTCATATTAAAATTAAACTATGAGTTGCACGATTTCTATGCGTAGTATAATCAACAACATAACTTAATAGAATGAAGATTATTCTTATAAGAGACCTTAAGGGAAGAAATGTTGAACTCTTATGAGGTAAATGTCAAACAGAAAAGATAAAAGCCATAGATCATGGTCAACATGAAGAAAAATTAGAATAAAAAGTATATAAATGGAAACTATAGAAATCTAACAATCTATTCAAATAAATGGGCAGCCATATAATATGAAATGCATATTTTGTACAACTAATTCCCATCCAACAATCTTGAAGAAGTTTTCCTATCAAATTGTGTTAATAGTGTTGTATGGTTCTAAATAGTACAACATAGCAAGTATTGCATAAACGATGTGGGAATTCATGTTAATGAATTTGATAATTGATAAAATAAGTTATATTCTCTTGTTTTTGGGGGTTATTTAATGTTAAAATTAGATGTTAACATGTAAATACCCTCGGATCACACCCTGGTACACATAGTGCCTAAAAAGTTAGAGAGTGCGGAATTGAAAACTTTGTCACCTTCAATTATGATTCATGTCTAGATTTAGGTACATGCATAGTGATTATATTTGTATATATACTGAATTAATCATGGCCAACAAAGTGTTGGGAGAAGTTGTAGAAAGAGCAAACCGGAAATTAGATGGCATAACTAGATGTAGTATGCATGATTTCCTCTATGTTATCATATTACTGAAATTTTCCTATGACCACAAGATACATGAAAATGACTTGCAAAATAAAAGCACCTGAATACTTTGACATAAAATTATTTCGTTATGCTTTGGTTGCAAAATTGAACAGATCCATGGATTCCTTATTTCTCCAATCAACAAACCAAGCATGGCTTGATTAAAGGTAGTGCGAATAGGTAAAGGAATTTTTGTCGTTGAATTGATGTTATAATAATAATATTGACATTGTTTGGAAACATGTGGATCATGTATATGTCATGGATATTATGTTATGGACATTAGGTATTGTGTACACATTACACAAGTTGTACTGTGTACATTTGGTATAGATAGTGCTAGTGTGGATGCAGGTATTACATAATATATGACATGTATGGTTGTATGTACACATGGTTGAGGAGAAGGAAATAGGTGATTTCCTAGTGTGGTAACCGATCCAGAGTGCGTGCATAGGCAAGAGAATAGTGGAAGCCAAGGATAATCCTATCATGATAAGACTTCTAGATAAAATTCTAGATAAGCTTAATGGATTGGGAGATAAATATCCATTATGTTTCTTAGCTGGAAAGAAATTCTAAGTCTAACATAAAACCCTTGCAGGAGAGAAAGAGAAATTTTTATGGGAAAATTCTTGTGGGAGAGAAATGTGAGCAAGATAAACATAAAAGCCTTGTAGCAGAGAAAGGTAATATTTTAAGGGAAAAATCCTCGCGAGAGAGACACACGAGATTTTCCATGAAAACCCTAGGAAAAATTGATACAAATATCCACCTAAAAGTGTGACACCACTAAAGGAAACCATATCTTGAAAGAGGGTATTAAATAAATTTGAAGGGATTAAGAGAGGTAGTTGATCCATGCCAACAAATCTCATCTTGGGGATGAACTGAAGGAAGCTAGTTCTAGATTGGGTGGAGGTTCTTGATGTTCCAAGTGACATTATTTCAATTTCTCTTGTCAGATTCCATTGCATGGGATGTACTGTATGTTTGTCCTTACCATTTATATTGTCAAATTCTCTCAACATATGTGTATAGTTGTATGTGTGATCTTTGTGTAGGATGATTATTTAATAATGATGTATGAGACAACTATGTATGATGAATAATTATATTTTTTAGGTTTCTATTATATAGTTGGTGGTTTAGGTTATTCATGCTAGGCCTTTTTCACCATTAATTGCATCCACTAAGGGTCACCTTAACCATTTATTTACTATGATTCGTATTGCATAAGATATATGTGTCAGTAATACTTTCTACTATGACAATAGTACTATGATCATGATATAGGAAAATGCTAGCTGAAGTATATTTATGATAACTTTTCCATTAATATTGGTGTTGAGTTATCAAAGGAATGGAATCTTTAAGCATAATCTTATCATGTGGAATGCCCATGATTGATTTGTTCCTTCAAGTTGTAATGTATGCATAAGAGTTGATTTGGAATGTAGTAATAAAGTCTATTCATTGAACCAAAATTCTAGGTCGTGGATCTAGTGGAGCATAATAGGTATTTTGTAGTATCATGCCAAGGGGGTTTGTGACATTGGGACTAGGAGTGAACTCGATGCTAGCCAATCTTAACAACTCTTACTAAACTGCGTAGAGAAACCCTATGTCCTAACCAATGGAATATAATTAGCTAGCCCATGGAGCCTAACACTTCCCTAGAAAGAATAATGCATCCACATATGATGCCTTACTTCGATGAGATCATGAAGAAATGCACAAGTTTGGTAAACCAATCAATAGCCACATAAATGCAGTCTCAGCCATGTACCTTCGGTAGACCTATGATGCAGTCCATTGACACACTCTCTTAAGTTTTATGTTTTGGAATAGGAAAGGGTTGCAATAAACCTGTAGGACGAGTATACTCTAACCTGTTTTACTGGAAATTCATACACTTCCTTACATGTCAGAATAGGTCATCCTTGAGGTCTTCCATGAGAACCCCTCTCTAATCTAGCTGCAACTTTTGAAGTATATAGGATATTTTGCCAAGGGTGTATCATGAGTGGCCATAAAGATCATATCCTTGAGTATGGAATGTAGAAATAAATATATTTTGTCCATGTAGAAGATAATTTCATCCATGCATCTATATCTTTCATCCAAAATGAGACCATCCATCAATTCACAATGAAAACTTATTCTTGAAATATTTTGCTAGCAAGTGTGATTTCAAATTAGTTGAAATATCCATAAGGGAGCATACCACCAATTCCCTATAAAGGGAATCATCAACAATATTTTTCTTTCCCTCCATATACTCAATTCCAAAATCATAAGTTTGTATCTTTCTCACTCATTTATACTACCTCTCATTCAGGTCCTTCTATTCTACAAAATACTACAATTTTTTGTGATTAGTCTTAACCACAAATATTCCACTATCTTGTCTAAAATTTTCCAAAGCATACATAATGGCAAGCATATCCATGTAGTAAATAAAGTGTATCTTCTCTAGCTCATTGAGCTTCCAACTCTAAAAAATTATCAAATTTCTATTCTATAAGAGGAAAAGTCTTATTCCCTCTTCTAACGCATCACACACAAACAAAAAGGTCTAAGTTAAATCAAGAAGTGCCAATATTGGAAAATGCTTATCACTTTATGTTGGATTCTTACTATGTTTCCTTTGTTCACCTAAATTCCCCTTTCTTCACAAGGTCTATTAAATAACCACTCATTCTCTTGAACTATTTCCTCTATGCAACCATCAACAAGTTAATTTCATACCTCACAGATTTCCAATGTAGGTATGCTGGATAGGAAATCATTTCCAATGATGAAATAAATAAATATAAAATCATTAACAAGTCATTCAAAGTCTAACTGAAATGGAGGATTTGGTATCCTCAAGTCATACTCTAGGTATTCCAGCAAAGTCCAAATGTCCAAAAATTGGTAGGGATATTTTAGGAATATGGTTCTCTTCCCCGCCCTTCTCATCAAACTCCCAATGTTTTCACTTCGATTTAAATTCATCTACCAAGTGCTTAATCCAACCACACAATAAGCATTTGTTTTGTTTCCCAGGTGTGAAGAAAATGTCTCTCAAAATTGAAAAAAAGCCTCATGAGTTTCCAAAGACAACGTAATTAGATCAGCATCCAAGTTGTATAAGCAATGCCATGTGTTTGAGTCAATCCCAACCATATTTCTTTGAAGATGAATATATGACACTATTTTATGCTCTCCTTCTCGAGGAACATTTACATCAGATATTATTTTTTGTATTCTACCCTTTAACATGAGATGTATGTAACATTAATAAATAGATAATGTGGCCATAAATACTATTCCTAGTGTAATAACATTCACATCACAAGATTTAGAATTCTCTTTCGGGGAAATTATCTGTCCTTTTGCTCCAAATTCTCTTCTCACACTTTCCTCCTTATAGATGCAATAGCTCAATCTTCTATCACTTGGAAACATCAAGAGCATACCTGATTCATATTTTCTCTTGGTGCAACACCATCGATCGCCATATATAAAACATTCATGGGTACACTATTGTAAATAGCCTATCTATGTAACAAATCATGCCTGAAAAGACCTCATCACAAGTTAAGGGAAAGGACCAACCTTTTTGATGAAAAAAGGATGAATAATTTCATTCATATCGAGATATAAATTATCAAACTCTATGTTATTATAATTTAGTTTGGAAGTGTCAATTGATATAACGATGCCATTAAACTACACTGCCTTCTCCAGCATTGTTGAAAGAATTAGGTGAGAAACTAGTTGACCATTCCATGAGTACTGCACCTAAGACCGTGATTGTCCATCTAAGATGATGATAGTTGAGGACTAGAAGCTAAATGTACTTTATGATCAGGCATCATTAGAATTACTAATTCCAAAATCATTTTGGGATCCATATTATCACAATCAATTAGATCATCATCATTGTTAGGAAAAATATTTATTAATCCCTAAAAGGCTGTGAATTTCACTCTAACAGCTTCTGCACCATCAATTTCACCTGTATTCTCAACTATGATGCTAAATTTTTTGAGAGTTTATTCATGAGATTGCAAATCTAGGTTTGTGTTGGCCAAAACGAGTTGCTATCTAAGTTCAGCTTGTTAAAGTACAGTAATAGCCTCTATTAATTAGAGTAGTTAGTTGCATGTGAACTTCAGTAGAATGCTTAGTTGCGAGTCCCAACAAATTTTGGATAACTAGTATTTATAAAATTAGTTAATTATAGTTATCTCTAAAATCTCACAATGCTAAATAATTTTAGAAAATTTTCCATATATTGTAGGCTATGCTCCGTGGTTTCCTTTATTGATATTTCGTGTGCATCTACTTTCTCATGCTATCAGAGTGGTAGCTTGAGACCAATCTGTAGAATCACTTCTTTAGGGTTTGTAAAGCCATCCATGTTCAAAGAAGTCACTGCCAGTAGCTAGTGGGTGAGCCAACACCATAGTCATGGTGGCCACCATATGAAGGGATGCTAGTGGAGATAATCAACCACCACTACTCGTGTGCCACCATTGTTACATGCAGGGAGAATTTAACGATCTTGGTAATAACTGCAGTCTGTAAAGCCACTAGCCGAAGAGGAGAGTAGTTGTGAGAAAAATATAACGAAGGTTAAATTTGGCATCAGTGTGCATGCTATTGAGGATTTACAATTAATTTCTAAGTAATCATTTCTTCTTGGAGGTCAAATTCATTTACTAAAACAAGAGGAATTTGTTTACTTTGAGATATAAAGTTCTAGTATTTTTTTATACTCTTTTAACATTGGAATATTTTTAAGTAGTTTTTTTTATTTAATATATTGAGAAAAATGGGTTTATTTTTAGCGAGTTTTTTTAAAAGATATCTTTTTATTATTAGAATATCAAAAAAATTAAGGAAAACGGGATAGAATTTTTTTTTTGTTTTTCTCATACTTTGTTTTAAAAAGTAAAAAATGTTTTTATTGAATACTCTTAGCGTTACATTGATATTTATGTTTTAATCAAATTGAAAATCAAGGAATAATATTTCAATCCAATTAAAAATCAAGGAGAATCCTTCTAATCCATAGTGAACAGATGATATTACAGAAGTCAGTCATGGCTTCAATCAACAAAAAATTACACAAGGTCTCATATTTAATTGTACCAACAATCCAATGTGGGCAATGAATATGAAGAGTTGTTTTGATGAATTTAAACCATTGGGAAGTAGTAGTTACAAAATATGAAGAACTAGAAGCTACAGTCTTAGCATCAATGACAAATTCCCAAAGAAATGTTTCCACAAAGAGAAAAAACAAGGATTCTAGAGTACTTAGGAATCTTGACAATGAGGTTGAAGACCTAATATTTCCTAATATTGTCACAATGACTAGTTCCCATAAAGCTTGGGAGATTTTTGAAAAGGCATCCCAAGGCACAAAGAAGGTCAATAATGGAAATATTTATATTTATAGGAAGAACTTTGAAACTTTGCAAATAATAGATTTTGAGTCAATGGATTAGTTTGTAATTTAGGTCAAGAAAGTGGTAAATCAACTTAGAACTCTTAGAAAGGATGTTCCAGATCAAAAGGTGGTTTTGAAAATTCTCAGAAGCCTACCACCTTAATTTGATATTCTTGCGACATCCATAGAAGAAAATAAGAATTTGTTCAAATTTTCAATTGAATAACTGAGAGGGTCATTGTTGAACCATGAGTTAGGGATAAAACATAGAAATGGCTAATTAGAAAATGCATTTCAATCTCAAGTCGCAATTGATAGAGGAAGAGGGAAAGGAAGTAGAGGTAGAGGAAGAAGAGGAAGAAGGGGAAGAGAATATTATAACAACATAAATAATGCATCAATTCAACTTGGACAACCACAAGATCAACCAAATAGTCAAAGAGGAAGAGGTGAAAACAACACAGGAAGAGGAAGGATGCAAATGTCACATATATAGTGTTATTACTACAAGAATCATATTTTCATTTTGAAATTGAATGTAGAAAGACGCAGATAGATTTGAGCAAAGTAAAATCACATGTTTTAAACACTAATAAAAGTATAACATCATATGCGTTTTTTTCTTGTTTGGAAATTGAAGAAAAAACAATAAAGAACTATAGTAAGTGGACAATGGCTACAATAACTATATGATGGGTAACGAAGATATTTTTTTATGTTTTGATTAAATAATTAAAACTTAGATTATGTTGAGTGATAAAATTCATGTTAATTCCTTAGGAAAAGGTATTGTTATGATTTTAACCAAGAAAAATTAAAAGAATGGCATTAACGATGTCTATTATGTACAAAGTTTGATATATAGGCTATTAATTGTAGTACAAGTGAGTGAAAGTGGCTTTGAAGTCAAGTTTAAAGGTCCTACTTGTACCATTCTTGATAGGGAACCTAGTCAAAGAGTCATAGCAGGGATCCAAATGAAAAAAAATATGATATTTCCTCTAGACATGTGTTGAGATTGAAACAAGATGATGGAGCTTAGTGAAAAGAGTCGCCTTCACTAAGTGGGCCCGCAGGCTATTTTTGGCGCAATTCTATTTTTAGACTATGTCTATTTTTAGACATATGGATCATGTCTATGGATTGCAGGTTGCTGTTTATGGATGATTGATCAAGTTGGAAAAAATAGATGGACTTCTATTTTTAGACCACAGCGGAGTGACTCCACAGCGGAGTGACTGCTCAGTCTAAATATAGAACAGTCAAATATTATTAGCTCATAATAATATTTAGACTATAAACTTTGTCTTATTTTCTTGGAGCACTTCAGGATGAGCTACGGATGTGGTACATGCAGATCCCAGAAGGAAATACGTGGTTACCTATGGGATGACTAATATTTGCATGCAGGACTTCAGTTAGACTCAAGTGAGTTGAGTTTAGTGGACTGGAGGTGCAGTTGATGGAGTTGTGTTCAGTTTAGCTTTGTTAAACTTGTTGTATTTAGTCTAACTAGCAAATAGACTAGAGATGAGTTGGGTGAATTAGTTATTAATTAATTCACAAGTTATTAACTCATAATACAACTAATGAATACATCAGTTAACTTAGTTGCATGTCAGTGCATGTTCAGTTCAGCAGGGACAAGTGTTAGAGAATAAGATTGCTATCAGTTGTGACTATAGTTGTGCATCAGATCTTGCACAATCAAGGGATTGAGTATGCCAATGAGTTTGCCCACGTATTTTCCCACATTGTAGCTTGTGCTCACATGATTTTTCCAAGGAAAGACGTGGTTGCCTTGGAATTATCATCAGTTCTTGAGCAGGTATTGAGCAGCGGAGGCAGGCAAGCAGCGAAGGAGATTTGAGCTAGTGATTGATTCAGATCTGAGCTGTATTGTGTGTAACAGAGGTGGAGATACTTGTGAGAAGTATTATGCTGTGTAATGTTACATGACTCAATCATTAATATACAGATAGTTGGGGTTTTTAGCGAGATGCGTTCCCCGGGATACATACTGTGTTAATGTGTGAATGCTCTTGATGTTTTATTGTTATTGATGCTGCTATATTGATGATCAACGTAGAGGAGCTTATGTATGGTGTATGTTTTCCGAGTACATGATCAGGATAATCTCTGTTGAATATGTGTTAAATTATTCAAAATTTCTACATGGTATCAGAGCTGGTTGATTTGTAGAAGAGATTTCTACAGGATATCAAAGCGAGGAATGATCATCAGATCTATTATTCAGGAAGTGACTACGTTTTATTTCTTCAGGCAGAGTCTGTAATCGGGCCAGGTAGCCTCTGGATTCATCCTTCTTTGGAAGGTGAGATATCCGGTGAATGCCCATACAGTCGATCTCTGTACAAGAAATACTTCGTTCTCACGAATTTTAGATCGGAAGCAGTTGAGTTTTTTGAGCTGGTGCAATGGTGCTAAAGGATAAAACTCAGAAACATTAAGTGTGAGAATGGAGACAGTATGCCCCAGTATCTCACGAAGTTCACCCAATGATGGGATGAGCTGGGAAGTGTGGGGGTGACTGTCGATGATGAGGATGGTGAGTCTAGCATTCCTTGGCCTTCCTAAGAGCTGGCATAGCTACCAGGACTCGCTGAATGGAAGGGAGAAATTGCCAAGATGGGAGAGACTTTGGTCGGATCTTGTGCAAGAGGAGATTAGACGGCGCACCA